>SJYA01013204.1:0-11202 GCA_006410615.1 Neotragus moschatus
AAGTCTTAATTCTGCAATACAGGACAACATTGTTGAAGCTTGAAGATACTACACTAAGTGAAATAAACCAGTCATGGAAAGAAAAATATTTCATGAGTCCACTTTCATGTGTTCAGTTGCTCAGTTGTGTCTGACTTTTTGTGACCCCATGGACTGTAACCCACCAGGGTCCTCTGTCCATGGAATTTTCCAGGCAAGAATACTAGAGAGGGCTGCCACTTCCTTCTCCAGGGGATCTTTCCAATCCAGGGATCAAACCCACGTCCCTTGCATCTCCCTCACTGGCAGGCAGCTAAATTATTTTACCACTGAGCCATCTGGGAAGCCCTCCACTTATATGAGGCATCTAAAATAGTCAAGTCCATAGAATTAAAGAGTAGAATGGTAGTCACCAGGGGTTGTGGGATGGGAACTGAGGAGTTACTCATCAGTGGCATAAAATTTTAGTTAAGCGAGATGAATAAGCCTAGAGACCTGCTGTAATACACTGTATTTACCTATATTCAATCATAATGAGTACACGTCAAAATTGGTAAAGAGAGTGAGTGGATTTCATGTTACGTGTTTTTACAACAATAAAATGAAATGAAAAAAAAAAATCTACATGGCCCAAAATACAAGACAACTCCCCCTCCCGACACACATTTTCATTTGAGGCTGCTCTTTTAAATATACATCTTAGAGATCACACTCACCCAGACTAGATCATTTAAGCAATGATAACACTAATGGCAAGAATCAGCCCTAGAGACCTGTCTTGCTGAAAATTAATCTAAAGGCAAATATGGAAATGGGAAAGGAGTACAAAGTGGCAGCAGAATTGTACAAGAACTCTCTGGCATGATTTCTAAATATTACAGAAATTGAAGAGCGTAGATATACACCTCTTGTCAGTATCAACATTCATGTCCTCCACCTGTAGCTTCTCCTTATCCGAGTATATAGTCCCTGGATCTGAGCAGATTGCATACTAGGAAGTGAACGATGTCATGTTAAATGACTTCATATTCGCCATGACACAGGCAATTTTCTCCTGATAAAATTTCTTTTATAGAGCTGACCTTTTGGATTCATCTTCTTTGAAAGTTTGCACGGGGGCAGCAATAACCCACTGATCTGGGGAAGGCCACCACCCCTTCCTTACCTGTAATAACAATCTCTCATCGCCTATGACGGCAGCTTGGTTCCAATTAATCACTTCAGAGAATGGCAACTCCCATCCATTGCTGAGCATCACAGGGACACAGGCGGCCTGTGCAAAGAAGGGCACCGTGAGCGTGAGGGAGGTGGTGGCAGGAGGAACCCTTCCAAACAGGAGGGTGAAATCGGTACAAATTTCAATTACTGGCATGAATCCTGGACTGCTGAGGTCAATAGAAAAGTGGGCTTTTATGAAGTCATGTGAAGGCTGTCCATATCCAGCCGAGATTTTACCATTTGCAAGTTGTGCCTTGGAATGTGAAAACCCCATTTCTATTCTTATACCTGGTTTGGCTGACCTTACTTCTAGGGAGACAACTGGCCTTGTTGAAGAAATTTTACTGACATAACAAAATCATTTACCAACAAAATCCTAGCATAAACCCCACCTTGAACATACATGGTCTTGTCAATGAAAATGCTACAGTTCATGTGCAAAGTGCTTCATGCCAATGTCCTGAGCAACAAAGAGCTGAACAGGACTTGGTTTTCCTGATAAAGTGTTTTGTGGACTTAATGCTTACCAGGTGCTCACCAGGCCAGGCAAACGCCTGAACCAGACTTGGTCCCTTCAGTGTGGAGGGATCGTGACCAACTTACTACCTGCACAGTGACCTAAGAGTCTAAAAACACCAGGCTAATGACAAAATTCTGGTTGCAAAGAACTCGTAATCCTAAGCAGAGACCAATTTGCCCCATGCAACACACCCAGAGGCTAGGAGACTGTTAGGGATGATATGCTTCCTAGAACGTGTCAGCAAAGACTTTCAAGAAAAGGAAGCCTTCCTGTTGGAGGACAAGACAGAACATTGGAAGCATGGCAACAAAAGCACAGATTCAGGCAGGGGCAGAGTGCAAAGGAAGAAAGGACATAGCAGCAAGGAGTTCAGGAGAGGAAGAGGTGAGAGGTGGAAGGCTTGCTTTCCTGCCAACAAGGAAGGCTGGATGCAACTTCTGGGAGAGAACCATCAAGGGTAAACATTAATGGCAAAAGAGTCCTGAAGCTCTGGGCCCTCAGAACTGCAGTGCCTGGAAAAGCTAGGCTGAGAGAGTGCCTCTGCCTTGCTGGGGGTCATGCTAAAAATTCAGAGAAGCCAAGTGATGACTGCTATGGGGACAGAACAAGTTTGATTTTGGGAAATACCACTCAGTAGCCATCTTCACTGCTGTTGAAACTGGCTTCCAAGGAGGAAGGCTGAGCCTCCATGAGGAGCCCGGCTCTGCTGCCTGGTGGGCAGTCAGATCTACTCTCTGTTTGCAAGCCCATCTCTGAGACCCCACCTTCCCTTGAGATTCCCACTGCATCTCCTCATGTCCAAAGGCAGGATGTAAATCCCCCTTCTCTCCCCACACATATAAAAGGTTGTAGATTTTCTTGGGAAAACAGATTTCAGGTGTTCCAGGCAAACCGTGCATTTGGTTTAGATCCCAGGAGATGTGTTAAGGTGAACCCTCTTCCCCTCACCCCACCCCCTGTCTGACATCAGTTCTCAACTCTGTTCTGGGGATGATCAGGGTCTCTTACCTGCAGAGCCTCCAGGAACCTGAAGGACCCAAGCCTGCGACCACGAGGAACCAGACAGAAAGTGGCATTGTGCAGCATTTCCCGATAATCATATCTAGAAGGAGAAGAGGCGCCATCAGCAAATAAAGACCATTAAGAACAGGGGCGGGGTGAATGGGCACACCTAGGGTGTGTGAAGCCACCGAGAGCAACTTGGGTGGTACACAAGCCAGCCCCACTTTTCCAGGGGGAAGGCTTAGGAAGGGTTGTTGCATGAGGAATGGAAATGTGACCCTTCCCACTAGGCAAAGCAATTAGAGTCTTGCACAAACAATACGTAAAAGACAGGTCTGATGGCCTCAGTGACATTTTGGCTCGCTCAGCCTTTATTTCACTAATCAGGTTTTTTCATGTCTTGGCAAAAATAGGTTGCCTTCATCAGCTTAAAAAAAATAATCACTGCTAGTTGTTCTTTTATAATGCCATATCATTTAGGAACTTGAAGACTGCTCTTGTTTCCTACCTACCCCATGAAACCATGCTATTAAAATCTATCAGGAAACCTCCATTTTGAGCACAAAACGTTTATTTTCTCCTTCAAGCTGGAGTTTCTACTTTTAACCAAGAACATTCGGTTACCCCAGACAAACACTCCTGTGTAAGAATGGTTGGCATGGAGGAAAGAGAGAAGGAGCCAGCCCAAGAAACTGGGAAAGAGAAGAAATAACAAGAGAAGAAAAAATACTCGGGGCTGTGGGAAACTGGGCAAGAGATGAGATGATCGTGTCTTTTACTCAAATACCACTGAGCCAGCTCACATTGTTATTGCACTTGAGAAAAATGCAAAAGAAAACAGGCATGTCACCTGTCTCTTTATGTCAGTGGAGTGCAGGGAAAGAGGGCTGGCACTTGAAACGTGATTTCCACAAACCCAGTCCTAAACACACAGCTGAAAGTTCCCTCGGAGTTGAAGCAAAGTTGCGAAACTGGAGATGGCGCATGTCCTGGGAAGGCCCAGCTTCTCAGGGCGAAGAGGAAATCATGGTAGGATGAAATCACTCTCGTTTTTTCAAGAACTTCCCGGGCTCAGCAGACAGGTGTGACTTAGACAGTAGCATCTGTCACTGGCATTTTCTTACTCTAATAGTCTAATTTAATCATAGCCTGAAGGCACTGAATTCTTCCCTCCTCTTTGGGGGATACTGATATATACATTTATATTTTTAAAGTCCACATCTATTTTTATAATCTTACACAAACTAGGCATATGGGAGCAAGCCAATTTTCAATTATAAACCTGTCATTAAGAAGAGACATCATGCAAAGGACCATTTGCTTAAACAAGCGTGTACAACTAATTTGCACAAGAAAAGGTCACCATGAATGGATTATCTCCATTGAGAGTAAAAATTTCAAAAAAGAAAGAAAGAAAAAAGAATATCCTTGCTGCGTTAATTAAACTGTAAAATAGACCTCAAAGTGGAAATGTTTTTAAGAGGGCTCAAATTTAGCTAAATGAAAAAAAAATTATGATAGTAATGGCTTCTCTTTTCCTCACCAAACATAAGGAAATAATTGACAAGGATCTCAGGCTCAACTGTTGATAATGTCTGAATATCTACCTATTCAATGGAGACTGGGGAAACACACACACACACACACACACACACACACACACACACACACACACACAAAATGTATGTATAAAGTTTAAACTGAAACTTTTTTAATATAAAAAGGTCAAATATACTTGAGGCTACAGCAAAGTTTAATAAATACCTAGAATAGAAACCCCTAAGGGGCTGGAACAGAAGGCCCTACCTCCTCATCATTAGGCTGCTAAAAATGTAAAATCCCATTAATGTTCTGGATTGTAACAAGTTTCAAAGTTTTCAGCTGCAGAATTTACTTGAAGGAAGGAGCAGAGGGAGAAGAAAAGCAGAAAACTTGTGGAAAAACTCAAATGACAGTTATTGAAGGTGTAGATTTTTAAGTGGTTGTAGAGAGGGATTTGCTGATGCATAGAATAAAGCTTCATGATTGAAGCTAGTGTTCATTCACATAATACATAACAGGAGAAAGGGGACAAGCATTCTTGCTGGAGTCAGGAACCCACTAGGTAAGCTGTGAAGTTCAGAATGAAATAATGGGTTTTCTGGGCCTCAGTTTCCTCATCTGCAAAATGAGTCAGCTGGGCAAGATGACTAAAGATTGTCTGGAACATTCCATACTATTATTTTTTTTTTTAATAAAGTATTTCTTAAGGTTTTTGTTGTTGTTGTTTGTTTCGTTTTGATGTGGAGCATGTTTTAAAAGTCTTTATTGAATTTGTTACAATATTTGTTTTGTTTTCTGTTTTTAGGTTTTTTTTTAGTTATGAGGCATGTGGGTTCTTAGCTTCAGGACAAGGATTGAACCTGCACGCTCTACACTGGAAGGCAAAGTCTTAAATCACTGGACCCCCAGGGAAGTCCTCCCATTACTCTTTATTCTTTCATTAGCTTATGTCCCTTTGAGACTATCCCACTGCTCCAAAAGTTTCCACAGCCATTGTACGCATGTATGTGTGTATGAGTCTAAGGGGCTTCCCAGGTGGTGTTAGTGGTAAATGCAGGAGACAAAAGACACAAGTTCGATCCCTGGGCATGGAAACCCACTCCAGTATTCTTGTCTGTAAAACCCCATGGACAGAGGATCCCGGTGGGCTACTGTCCATAGGGTCACAAAGAGTCGAATATGACTGAAGTGACTTAGCGTGCATGCATGCAGACACACATACATTTCATAGAAATCTGCTTGTATATACAATGTGCAATGTGTGTATTTATACTGACATACAGAAACATAAGCACATACAACTTAAAACAATGATTTTCCTATTTCTAACCATGCTCAGCCCATGAACCACTGGCTCTAGTGACAGTGAGCCTATGAATGACTGTGTATGACAACTGGAGAAATAATGACGCCTGCAAGGGGGATGATGGTCCTAACTGAACCACACGAATGTGTGGTACTCTCCCTACTCAGCTCTTTGGTCTGCTTATAGGCCCACATCTACCTCCTTCTAAGAGCTTAAACTCATTCATTTACTCAGTCATTCTTTCAAGAAATACCATGTTCCAAGCACTGTTCTAGTCCTGGAGAAGATGATTCTCCTGCTGCTAGACCTACCAAAGCCTCATCAGATAACTAAAAAAGGCTGATGAGGATTTCAGGGGTAGTATCTCCCTGAGGGTAGGTGTTCTAAGTATATTGTGGAAGGCTGGCCTTCCAGAATGACACAGTAAAGAATTCTGTAGATGCTCCTTCCAGCAAAACACCAATTTCCCTGATACAAATTATAAGAACATTCACTGAAAAAGTTGACATGGATGAACTTATTTACAAAACAGAAACAGACTCAGACTTAGAATGACCTTATGGCTACCAGGGGATAAGAGTTGGGGAAGGGGGTGCATAGTTAGGAAGTTTGAGATGACATGTACACACTGTTGTATTTAAAATAGAAAACCAACAAGAACCTATTGTATAGCACAGGGAACGTGGCTCAATATTCTGCAATAACCTAACTGAAAAAAGAATTTGAAAAAGAATAGATACGTGTGTATGTCTAACTAAATCACTTTTCTGTATACCTGAAACTAACACATTGTTAATTAACTATGCTTCAATATAAAATACAAAGTTTAAGAAAGAACATTCATTGACAATTTCTGGAAATTGTCCTAAGAGCATCATGACAAGTGGAAAACCATTCGTTCAAGAAAATCTACCAAATCTCAGCAAGAACTGTGAGTGTCTAGGGGATCTGAGCCAAGATCCGTTCCATTACCAACCCTCACTAGCTCTGCCTTATAGAAGCTCTAATGTAGGTGAGTATAGGTGAGAAGACTAGATCCCTCTACCTCAGCTCTCATCAAAAAAGTGAAAAGATAACGTATAGAAAAGACAAAAAATACTTTCAAATTATCAATTTGGTAAGTGGCTGTATCCATCAAAGGCAAAGAACTCTTGCAAACCAACAATCAGGACAAATAATCCAATTTAAAAATAGGCAAAGGCTTTGAATAGATATTGTTCCAGAGAAAATATGCCAAGCGCCAATAAGCACATGAAAAGATACTTAACCACTAGTCATTAGGGAAATGCAATTCAAAACTATGAGATATCATTTTATACCACAAAGATGGCTATAATCAAAAGGACAGATGACAACAGGTACTGATGAGAAACTGGAATATAAATCTCATATATTGCTGGTGGGAAGGTAATATGGTACAGCCCCATTGGAAAAGAGTTTGGCAGTTTCTTTTAGAACTAAAAATGAGCTTAGTGTATGACCCAGCAATTGCACACTTGGGCATTTATCCTAGAGAAATGAAAATTTATTTTCACATAGAAACTTGTCCATGAATGTTCAGTTTTATCCTTAATAGCCCCAAACTGTAAACTATCCAGATATCCTTCAATGGGTGAATCATTCAACCAACTGTGGTACATGTATAACTTAGAATACTCACTAGCAAAAAAAAGGAAATGAACTACAGATTCATACATGCAACCTTCAGGAAATTATTCTCAGTGAAAAATCCAGTCTTGAAAGGACACACACTGAATTATCCCATTTATATGGCATTAATTAACTAACATAATTACAGGGGTGGAGAACAGATTAGTGGTTACCAGTGGATAGGGATGGGGGAAAAGATGGGGAGATGTCAGGTCAAGTGAGGGGGACAATCTTTTCAGTGACCACTTCTTACCTATGACATAAGCTTAGAAGTATAAATCACATTGAAGTCACAAACTTCTTAAAAACAAGGAATAATAAACATAGGAGATCCTAAGCAAGAAGGTAAGTAGATGAGGGAGGCAACTGATCTCAGATACAGATTTAATTAATAATGGTTTTGTTACCTTTTTCAGATGGTCCTTAAGTCCCTGCTTGTATAGATGATGACACTGAAGCTAGAACAGTTTCTATAAACTACTGCAATGAAAAATGCAGTAAAAATGACATGACCCCATATTTAACCTAGAAACCAAAACCATTCTATGGCCGTAATAATTTTCTCCTTAAAGGTGTACTGAATAATATATGGGATTACACCCCATTTAAAATGGGCCATATAATAATGCATAATTGAAGTCCTTCCCCTCCATACGAAACACATTCTTTTTTTCTTTTTTTGTCTGGCAGCAATTCAGTGCCACCAGGAAGTGGGTGGAGGGCAATGTGGCATTAGTGCTGGGGTCCTCACAGTACACTCTTCCAACTATAAGCATCATCTGGGAAATTGGTAGAAATGTCAATTCTCAGAACCTCACGTAGGCCTGCGGAATCAGAAACTCTGGGGGAAGGGCCTAGAGTTTTAATAAGCCCTCCAGGTAATTAAGATGGACCCTAAATTTTGAGAACCACTGTCATGGTAGTGAAGAGCTTAGTAATTAAGAGCTTAGTGGTTAAGCAGCTTTAGACACAGCCAAGCCTGGGTTCCACTTTTATCTTGGCTATTCACAAACTGAGTCATCTTGGGAAAAGTTATTTAATTCGTCTAGATCTTGGTTTCCTGGTTGGCAAAATGGGGATAATACTTTTACTGGGAGGATTAAATGATACATTTTAACGAAAGCCTATTGCACTTTATGAACAATCCATACATGGTAGCTGTGATGATGATGATGGAAGGGAGGCAACTGGATAGAATGGAAAGTATAGCCAACGTGAAGTCAGAAAGCCTGGGCTGAAGAACTCGGGTTCTGGACCTACTGCTTTCCATGTCCTGCACAAACTGTTCAGCTCCTCTGAGCCTCAGAAATGTGAGGATTAAATGAGATTAAGTGCATACAGTAGAAACTGCAACGCACTACACGATTGTACATTTTTGTAGAAACTACAGCAATTCAAGAGGAATAAAAACATTTCAAAAGAGTAACAAACAAATGAAAAAGATCAAATGCCCAAAGACAGTGCCAGGGAGAAGTGTGGAGCAGACCCTTGGAAATTAAAAACAGAAGCTATGAATCACAACAGCAGCTTCTAATTGAAAGGCTTTTGCCTTATTATCAAAGGCTCCATGGCCAAGGATGCTGCTGGCACAGTGTGCCCACGGGTCCTCCTGGGCTTCCTACAATTCCTTGGTAGGAATCTGCCATGTGAGGCTATTTTCTGCTAATCAAAGAGGACAGGGAAGAAGTGAGGCAAGCCCGCAGCTCTGCAGTCTCCCCCAATGGTGCTACAGTTTGTCTCAAGTATTTATTTACCAACTAAGTGAGGGACTTCCCTGGTAGTTTAGTAGCAAAGGCTCTGTGCTCCCAGTGGAGGGGTCCTGGGTTCGATCCCTGGTCAGGGAACTAGATTCCATATACTACAGTTAAGAGTTCACACTGGGCTTAAGAATTGAAAATAATAAAGAAACAAACTAAGTAAACTTCTATAGCTGATTTGTTTTCTCTCAGCCCCCCATCCTCTTAAGTACTTAAACTTCTTTGCTTACCCACAAGGTGGAATCACATTTCTGAAGGGAAAAAAAAAAAAAAGAACACAAAAACAACTTAAGACTGTTGTAATTAAAGTGCTGTGGGATAAGGGAAATGAGCTTCCTCAGCATCTCCTCTGTGCTTTCTCTCATTCATTCAGCAAACATTAGCTAAATGCCTACCATGTGTCAAGTACTGTTCAAGGAAGAGCTATCAGATGATTGTCATTTAGTGAGGGATATGGGAGGATGGAGGCAAGGATGCAGAGAAGGCCAATGACAAGTCACCACTTGGCTCTGGTGGGAAGAGTAAAAAGAAGGCATGTCTCCTGGAGGAAGGGAGACTCTGAGCCAAATATTAAAGGAAGAGCAAGACCCAGTCTGGGGCTTTCCTTGTGGCTCAGTGGTAAAGAAGCTGCCTGCCAATGCAGGAGACATGGGTTCAGTCGCTGATCTGGGAAGATCCCACATTTCACAAAGCGACTAAGCCCGGGAGCCCAACTGCTGAGCCCATATGCTGCAACTATCGAAGCTCACACACCCTAGAGCCCGTGTTTCGCAACAAGAGAAGTCACTGCAATGAGAAGCCCCCACACCAGTAGAGAGTAGCCCCCGCTTGCTGCAACTGGAGAAAAGCCTGAGCAAAGCAGTGAAGACCCAGCACAGCCAAAGGTAAATAAATAAATTTTTTAAAAAAAGAATCATTCTGAAAGAGCTGAGAGGAGGCCATGGGCATTTCTGGTGGTGGAGCTAGCAGAGGAGTGAGACAGTGAAATAAACTGCCCAGTCTGGGGTCAGGGGTCGGGAGGGGCCAATGAGGCTGCTGCTACCCTTGGAAAGATCACACGCAACAACTGCGGGACCTCAGACATGACCCTGTGTGGGTGGTCATGAGCCACTGAATGGCTCAATGACCTATCATGGAAGGAACTCTTAGGCAGGACTTGATATAAGCCAACTGGACAGGCAGGCACGGAGTTCAGAGAGCCCCATAACCTTGCCAATGCAGGTCATCTCGAAGGAGGCATGAAGCTCCAGCTCCAGGCTTTTTTATTCTAAAGGGCCTTTGCTCTCCAGTGCACGACACTGCCTCTTGGGGCGGTTCACACAAATGCAGCTTCTTTCACAGTGAAGTCCTCAACGGTTCACCTAGTTTCAAGCACTGGCAACAGACAGCCCCATTTCAAGAGACTCTTTCTCCCCTACTCGAAATTCTGCCCCCTGTCACATCCGGAGCTCAGTCTGAGATGGTGCTCTGTCATTTAATAACTATGGCCCTTTTGTGAACTACTACAGATTTAACATTAACAAATTTCAATTATTTATGAGAAAATCTCCAAACCCATAGCATGCAATAATATGAAATTGGTCCAAGGCACAGATTTGAACTGAGAAACCCATGAGTGGGAACCAACCTTTTAGCTGGAAAATGGGTCCACTGGCCACCATTTTATCTCTACATGTTGTCTTGTAAGTAACACAGGGAAAGTATAGGCCCCCTGTGGTCCTTGTGAATTCACGGGACTCACGGAACCTCCATCTCTTCACATCACCTGTGTGCACACTTTCTGTAACCAGGAATGAGCTACTCCACATTCCCGAGTCAGGGAAATGCACATGGATTATCCTAGCCTGAGGTGCTGGTAACCAGAGTGGCTGCAGACTCAGGGACGCTCAGCAGCTCCCAACAGGAAGGTCCTCGCTATTCGGAAATGGTGAGATTCTAGCACAGGCCACTCTGCTGGGCTTGAACCTCTGGGGCACCTGGTCAGGCCAAGGATTATGAACTGATTTCTTAATGATGCTCCTCTGAATGATGCTACCAATCCCTTTCACATTTCTTGGCTTTCCACAGAAGATCATCTTCTACATTCATTTAAATTCATTTCAATATTGTGAAAGGAAGGAGGAATAGTGTGTGGGCTCTGGCTGGGGTGAGAGGCACCAACTCTTACATATTTTACCTCATTTAAGCCTCAAAGCCACCGAGGAATTGGATACCTGCTTTTCACAGGG
>SJYA01013205.1:0-10540 GCA_006410615.1 Neotragus moschatus
TTTTTTTTTTTTTCTGAGAAATGTTTTAGTCTATTTATTTATAGACTGCTGCTGCAAGTGGGCTTTCTCTAGTTGCAGCAAGCGGGGGCTACGCTGCAGCTGTGGCACTCAGGCTTCTGGTTGCGGTGGCTTCTTTGGTTGCAGAGCACGGGCTGCAGGACACGCAGGCTTCAGGAGTTGTGGCTCTTGGGCTGTAGGGCACAGGCTCCTTAGTTAGGGCACATGGGCTTAGCTGCCCCGTGGCATCTGGGATCTTCCGGGACCAGGAATTGAACCAGTGTCCCCAGCATTGACAGGTGGAGTGTTAACCCCTGGACCACCAGGGAAGTCCTGGTTTACTTCTTTATTATGTTTTTGGTCAATATTGCTCCTTTTGAAAGTGATCTCCATGAGGGCAGGGGTCTTGCCCACTGCCTCGTGCCCAGGGCACAAATGAGGGACTCAGCAGTGAGCAGAGGACTTCCCTGGTGGTTGAGTGGCTAAGGACTCCACACTGCCAATGCAGAGGGGCACGGGTTCGGTTCCTGGTCTGGAAACTGGATCTCATATGCCGCAACTAGGGGTCCCTCCTGCCGCACCAAAGATGGGGGACCCTGCATGCTGCAACTAAGGCCCACTGCAGCCAATTAAAACACACAAACAAAAACATATTTTTTTAATGTGTAGAATGAAAGAACGAGTAAGTGAACCTCTGCAGGGTCCAGGCTTGCTCCTGCCTAAACTGGCCTGCCCTAGGCTCGACACCCATGCAGGTCCTTCCAGCCTCAGCCCTGCCTTTGTCCCCTGGCCACTGGCAGCTCTAGCCCACGTGCAGCTACTTTGGGGAGTCCCAAAGCCCCTTGGAGCACTGGTGGTAAAGAAGTCGTCTGCCAAAGCAGGAGACTTAAGACACTCTGGTTCAATCCCTGGGTTGGGAAGATCCTCTTGAGGAGGGTAGAGCAACCCACTCCAGTATTCTTGCCTGGAGAATCCCCAAGGACAGAGGCACCTGAGGTCCATGGTTTTGCAGAGTTGGACAGAACTGAAGCGACTGAGCACACAAAGCCCCTCCCCTGCCTGAGGGCTGCCCACACNCCTGGGTTGGGAAGATCCTCTTGAGGAGGGTAGAGCAACCCACTCCAGTATTCTTGCCTGGAGAATCCCCAAGGACAGAGGCACCTGAGGTCCATGGTTTTGCAGAGTTGGACAGAACTGAAGCGACTGAGCACACAAAGCCCCTCCCCTGCCTGAGGGCTGCCCACACTCTCTCCAAGGCTCCTGCAAGGTGGGTGCCTCTATGGGTGGCTCCCAGATCTGAGTTCCAGGGAAGATGATTCAAGGCTGGCCCAGCCCTCACTTGATTCTGAACGATTTATGGTGTATAAAGCACCTTCCCTAGTGAGCCCAGATGGAGCCCAGCAGCAGGGATTCCTCTGAACACCACTCCCAGCCACCACTTTACACGTTCCTGCTCTTCCCCTTTGGGATTTCCCAGGTAAAGAATCCACTTGCCAATGCAGAAGACACAGGAGATGTGGATTCGATTTCTGGGTCAGGAAGATCCCCTGGGGAAGGGAATGGCAACCCACTCCAGTATTCTTGCCTGGAGAATCCCATGGGCGGAAGAGCATGGTGGGCTACAGTCTATGGGGTCGCAAAGAATCAGACACAACTGAGCAAGTGAGCACGCACACACACTTATCCTCTTTAATCCTGCACGTTCATTGTCCTTCTTGAGCCATGAATCCAGCCTGGCTGAGTAGACAGAGTGGGTGCAGTTGTGGGGTCACTGAACAGACGGGGAAGCTGGAGCTCAGAGAGGTCATGTGAGCTGCCCAGGGCCCCAAGCAAGGTCCCAGGCTTCTCTGATGCTGGGCTGAGACGGAGGTCAAGTGTGTGTGTGTGCACGTGTGTGTGCACGCATGTGGGTGTGTCATAGGGCACAAGACTCATGAGCAGACAGATCATCTCGAGTCCCCAAATCCTCATTCCCTCACCCCAGTGACTGGGAAGAGGTGACCTTATGATGGGGAAGGGCACCCAGGAGGGAGAGAAGGGGGCATATGGATTATGCAGCAAAGGGCATAGCAGGGCAACGGAGGAGAAAGTGGCAACCCACTGCAATATTCTGGCCTGGAAAGTTCCAGGGACAGAGGGGTCTGCAGGTCACAGTCCACGGGGCCTCAAAGAGCCAGAAGCAACGGAGCACAAACACACACAGCAGGACAGTCTTACCCAACCCATTCCCAGATTCAGACGTGAGCGCCAACTCAACTGCCCACTCTCTGGGTTTCAGACCTACACTCTCTGAGCCTCCATTATATCATCTGCCAAATGGGTCCAACAATTCCCACGTTGACAGGTAGTCAGGATTAAACAGGTGATGCAGGCATTCAACACATGGCACCGATTTAGGTTGCTGGTAGTTTTATTAGAGCTCACATTTGTGCAGGAGCACAGGCTGCCCATTTGTTCTAGAAGGAGTCTCCAAGAGCCCCCACCTTCTGCCTGCCACCAGCAGGACACCAGACACAAGGCCTGGCCCTGAAGAGACTCGCAAATACTAACAATGACGTGCATGAACGTGACTGTCCCAGCCGGCCAGCTTTCGGAGGCAGTGTGGTTTGCTGCTTTATCAGCACAACCTCACTTAATCCCCTAGAGAACACTGTGAGCTGACGTGAGTTGACGACCTTACTGCCACGCTCGGGTAGGACACAGACCTGCACGACCCCCTGGGTCACTCCCTGGACGCTCACATCAAGGTGGCACTTGGAACTGTGGGAACATGCTGGGGGGTGGGGTGGGGTAGAGGTGGGGAAGGAGGGTGTGGAGGGGGCGTGGCTCAGGAAGAGACGGACGGGGAAGGCCAGTGAGCAGGGGCTTAAAGGCACAAAGACTTCGACACGAGGAGGAGGAAAAGGGCAGGCTGGGCATAGAGGCCAGCCTGGGCCCAGCCCCAGGGTGGAGACAAGGCAGCCCAGCGGAGGCCTACCCCTCTGCCGGCTCCACCCTCCCTGCTGCTGTGGCTTGCAAAGGCAGGGCTCACAACCTNGCCAGTGAGCAGGGGCTTAAAGGCACAAAGACTTCGACACGAGGAGGAGGAAAAGGGCAGGCTGGGCATAGAGGCCAGCCTGGGCCCAGCCCCAGGGTGGAGACAAGGCAGCCCAGCGGAGGCCTACCCCTCTGCCGGCTCCACCCTCCCTGCTGCTGTGGCTTGCAAAGGCAGGGCTCACAACCTCTGGCCTCTGCCCATGCCATTCCCTGCACCATGCTTCTCCCTTCCAAGTTCAGTGGGGGGCAGGGCAGGATTTGAAAGTGGCCCCTGGATCCGAGGGTGCACTGCCCTGCTACACAGAAGAGGGTTGAGATTAAGCCTTGAGAGACCCAGGGGAGGGAGGCGCCTGCCAGAAAGAACACAGTGAGCAGGGGGAACACAGTGTGCAAAGACATGGGGGCAGAGTCAGGACCCAGATCTGTCCTCCTGTGCAGCCCGAGCCCGGGCCGAGAGACCAGCGCTTCCTCCACGGCCATCCCCTTCCCCTAGGGGACACAGGATGCAAAGAGCACTCACACCCAGGGGCAGAACCCGGCTCTGAGGCTTCTGAGCCAAGCTCCTGCTTCTCCCCAAACCTTGGTTTTCTCTCAAGCAACATGAGATCTCAGGCCGGCCCACCTCAAGAATTACTTGAGCCAAAGTCAGGACAGTTTGTAGCACAGAGGAGGTGCTCTATACATGCCAACTGGCTGGAGCACCAAGATGGAGCCCATTGGAGTGAGTCGCCCCGCTGTCTGGGTCCTGGCATTGAGCCATTTCCTAACCAGGGAGCCAGGGAGCTCTGGAGGGCAGGAGGCTCGCGGCTTGGCCTGAGTGGGACGAAGTGAGGTCATTACACGGGTGAAGTGTGAGCTTTGTCTCCTGGAGGCCCGAGTCAGTGGTGGCAAGAGGTCGGCACCTGCCCACAAAGCTGTGCTTTTCCAAAAGTCATTGTTGGGGGGAATTGCTGGAGGTCCATTGGTTAAGACTCTGCACTTTCACTGCAGGGGGCCCAGGTTCAATCCCTGGCTGGAGAACTAAGATTCCCACAAGCTGTGCTGTGGAGCCAAAACAAGGCATTGTGGGGCCTCCCCATTACTCAAGGTAACCCATGGCCCTACTGACAGATGCAACCAGTAGGCAGATGTCTGGGGACCCCAGCCTGAGCCACCCACCAGCTTCCCATGTCTGGGAGGCAGTAGGGTCTAGAGGGCCACTCCCCAGAGTCAGGGCTGTTGGAGGAGCCCCTTTCCCACTTTACCCTCCAAGCTTGGCTGTTATAGGGAAGCTTGGGAGCCCCAGGAGGGGGGTAGTGGCACTTAGTGGGCACCTTCTGTTGGCTCTTTGACAAGGAATGCCTCTGACAGCTAGGTATTAATATTCCCATTTCGCAGATAAGGAAACTGAGGCTTGGAAAGGTCAAACAAACTTGGACTGCTCAATCCAACAGCCCTTTTGGACTCCTCTCCCTCCACTTGCAGAGGTTGTTGAAACTCCTGCAAAGATTCCATCTTGGGCACATCTGGAAGAAAGTTCTTCGTGTAGGCTGTAATTAGCTCCCTGAAACTCCCCCAGCACCAGCTCTCAGCTGTACGGGGAGCCAGGCCTCCTGTCCCCAAAGCAGCATTCAGAGAGTGAATGCAGCTGGATATCCCCAGTTAACCAGTGTGCCTCCCTTGGGTAACTTGCCCCTCCAAGCCTCAGTTTCCTGAGCTGTAAAATGGGGATGGACTTCCTAGGTGGCTCAGTGGTAAAGAATCCGCCTGTCAATGCAGAAGATGCAGGAGATGCAGCTTCGATCCCTGGGATGGGAAGACCCCCTGGAGAAGGAAACAGTAACCTACTCGAGTATTCTTTCCTGGGAAATCCCGTGGACAGAGGAGCCTGGTGGGCTACAGTCTATAGGATCACAAGAGTCAGACATGACTTAGTGACTAAACAACACCAACCTCTGTGAGAGGGGTGGTTGGGAGGCTCCAGGGAGTCAATAGTCCTGGAACATTCTGGGAGCTTCCAGAGTCTTCAGAGAAGCGTGAGCCAAGGGGAGAGGTTCATCGGGTTTCCAAAGGCCTGAGGCACCTTCCCCAAAAGAGGAAGTGGCCTTGAGCAGGGCAGCCCCACCATGGGGGGGGTGTGGAATTCAAGCTTGGAGCCTGGCATGAGTAGACTCTCACCTGTGTGGCCTGGATCCCCCAGCCCTGGCCCGCCCACAGGATGTGACTCAGTCTTGGAAAGGGACAGCAGGGTGAAGGGCCAGGTGGGTCGGGACTCAAGCCCTCTGTCTGCCATTCACTAGCTCTGTGGTCGTGTGGCTGTCAATCACCTCCCTGCTCTGAACCTTGGCTTCTCCAGCTTCCTAGACCTGTCTCAGGACTGTGAGCCGAGGGTGAGGCCAAAGCTGGGTGGCCCCTCAGCTGCAGAACCGGGCACTGCAGTCCCCCTTGGGGAGAGCCGGCCTGCCCACTCATCGTCTTCCCTGCCTGGGAGCAACTGGACAAACACACCTGGGAGCAGGGCTCCATGTCTTTGCACATTCTGTTCCCCCTGCTCATCATGCTCTTCCAGGCACTCTCCTCTCTACTCCAGATCCCTCCTTCCAGGCTTAAGTCACCGTCTCTGTGAGGCTGGACATGCGGCAGAAAAGCCACAGAGTCAGGAGCCCACTGATGGGAAAGCTGAGGTGGAGGAAGGGGAAGTGATGCATCCAGGATCATACCGTTGTAGGGGGAGAACCAAGGTTCCAGCCCAGGCCCCGCTGCTCCTCCTAACACCTCTCAAGGCAGCACTTAAGACCTTCCCCAGTCCACCCCCACCAGCCACGCTGCCCACACACACGGCCACCTTGGAGCCTTTCCCCACCTGGTAACCCCAACCTGGAAAACCTGCCCTTCTCTCTTACCCACCTGGGCCTACTGGCTTTTAATCAGCGGTCACCTGCCCAGCAGGCCCATCTTTAGCCTTTGGAGCACACTGCCCACGTATCCACCTGGCCCTCCTCCCTGCCCAGATCCTCTTCATGTTCCAGGTTGACCCTTCTTCGGGAAGCTCCCTCTGACCAGCTGGACCAGTTCCCCCCCTGAGCTCGTCCCCGGATGCCATCCCCTTCCACCTGCTTTGTGATGTCTTGCTTGGTGCTCTGCCTGCAGACTAGGGCCCTGTGAGTGGGCCAGGAGGTCTTGCTCACGTGCACCACTTCAGCACCAAGCACAGCACCTGGAACAGACCAGGTGTTTAATATTCGCTGTCCAGGCATGGAATCCATCCACCTGGCTTTTCATTCAACAGACGTTTAACAAACAACAGGGAAAGGGCAGTGAGAAGACGGGGCAGGGGGCTCTGCCCTGTACAGGTCACATCCTAGTGACAAATACACACACGTGTGACATCAGGGCAAGTGGGAACAGAGGAGGAACAGAGCAGGGAAAGGACAAGAGACTGGGCAGAGGATGGGGTCATCAGGGAGATTCTCTCGGAGAAGGGGACATTGGATCTGATCTCTGAAGGAAGAGAGGGCATGGTGTTAAGAACCAAAAGTAGATACTGGGGAGAAGGAACAGCAAGCGGAGAGGTTCTTAGGTGGGAATACACGTGGAAGAACAGCAAGGAGATCAGTAGTCGTGTACAGATGTGAAAGCTGGACCAATAAGAAGACTGAGTCCCGAAGAATTGATGCTTCCGAACTGTTGCAAAGAGTCAGACATGACTGAGCGACTAACAACAACAGTGAGTGAGATGGGGGTGGCAGGAGCTGAGGTCAGCAAGGGACCAAGCAGGGGCCCTGGGGCAGGACTCTGCTTTGACCCTCAGTGAGCTGGGAGCCATTGCTGGGTTCTGGGCAGAGGAGGGCAGGGTCTAAGTTCTAATAGGATCACTCTGGCTGCTCCATGGGGAATGGATTCCAGGGACGGACGGGGAGGCAGGAGAGCCGCGAGGAGGCTGCTGCCCTCATGTGGGTGGGCAGTGCAGGTGGAGAAGGGGTCCAACTGCTGGGATATTTTGAATATACAATCAGTGGTATCTGCTGATGGTGAATGAGAGTCGAGGTGGGGTGGAGAGAGCTCAAGATTATGAAAAAGAGCGGCATGAAAGACAGTCCCCAGGGTTTTGGCCTGGGGAAGTGAGTAGAAAATGAGGGTGCCATTACCTGAGACGGGAAGGCGGTGGGCATGAACCTGCTGAATGAGACTGAACCCTGGCCATCCACATGGAGATGTGGCCGGAAAAGGCGTCGGCAGGACAGGCCTGGAGCTGGGGAGAGAAGTCAGGCTGGGTGCAGGGAGCTGCTGTAGGAGTCCCCACGTCTCGTACACAGTGAGGGCCTCAAGAGGGACCTGAGGCTGGCCGCAGCCCAGCTCCTGGCCCGCAGGAGAGGCAGGCAAGGACCCCAGGGCACACGGCGCCCCCCAGCGTTCATTTGACGACAAGGCTGGAGGGTGAGCTGGGATCTCTTGGCCAAGGTGGTACACCTTGAGAGTCTCGGCAGGTGGAGGGGGGACAGGCATCCTGAGAAGGCAGGTGCTCTGGCTTTCGGGGCGAGGCAGGAAACAGGAGGAGGAAGGCCCAGTGGAGCCAGCAGGGTGGGGGTTCCGTGGATGCTGCGGGAGCCCAAGCCCTGGGGCTCAACTTAATCCCTGGGGCTTCCGTCTTTGCCTCTAAAACTGGAATGATAACCCTGAATGGGTTGGTGTGACGATCAGATGAATTCATCCAAAGGACGCAGAACAAAGTGATGGAAGGGGCTGGAAAGTGTGACCTACCCTTTAGTACTGAGCCCAGAGAAGACAGCGTGCCTCAGCTGAGAAGACAGCCAACAAGGGAAGGGAACAGCGCAGGAGCCCCAAGTGTGAGGGCCCGGGCTGGGTGAGGGAGGAGCTTGGCTCCCTTTGGGCAGTGGGGAGCCGTGGAGAGTTCTGTGCCGAGAGGGGGCGGGGCTGGGTTCAGTCCTTGGTTGCCCTCTGCCTGTGCTCAGCCTGGCACACCCCTTCCCATCCCAGGCCCCACAGTCCTGGCCAGCACCCTGCCTGCACATCTCCTGTGAGAGCGAGCGAAGGCTTGGTGAGCGTGGGCTACGCTGGTTCTTTCAGCTGCCCCTGGCATAAGGTCTGTCTTGCTATTATGGAGGTTTGACAGACGAGGAAACCAAGGCACAGAGAGCATCACACAGATCAAGGTCATCACGTGGGTTGTGGCTGGCAGAGTGGACTCGACTCCAGAATCTCCCCCAGCCTCTCCCAGCTCTGAGAAGCGGCTGGGCATCGTGGGCAGCGGCCAGCATCACGCTCCTTCCAGCAGGCAAGGTGGGGTTCTTATGCCCACTCACAGGGCTGCAAGGTCAAGGGCCTCACAGCTTGTCCAAGGAGGGGCTGAGACTCCCACCCTGGTCCATGAGACCCACGTGCCCACACTGGGGGCCTGGCAGGCACAGCACCTGGAAGCCTGAGCTTCCTCGAGCCCGAGCCTGCATTTGGGCGAGCTGCCTCAGTCAGGAGCTCCTTCTGAGGTCCCTCACTCCCCTTCGGGAGGACGAGGAGGACGGCGGGGTCCCCCTGGCAGGCCGCTCTGGGGCTCACGTCACAGCCCCCTCTACTGTCTCCTCTCCTGCTCTGTCCTTCCACAGTGGTTTCTCATCCCGCGAACTGACCTGGCCCACCAGGTCCCAGCCCTTCCCTGCACAGAGGAGTCGGAAAAGCAGGCGTAACTGCACCCACTTAACAGTTTCACAGCCAGAAAAACCAGCAGAGGGAAACACAGTGTTTGCAGACCGGGCCAGGTCCAAGGTCACTCCATAAAAATGGATTCCTGGAAAAATATAAACCAGCAATTTACCCAGTGAATTTTATTGGCTTCCAAAAAATAAAATGCTATCCCATTTGAATAACGAAGAGAGAGAAAGCATCTCCAGTTCCTCCTTTATTAGTGAATAAGGACACACAAAAACTCAGCAGAGATGGAACATGCGTTCCCAGGCAGTTTCAGGTCTGGTTTATTAGCCACTTTCATTTCATAAAAACCAGCATTTCTATTCAAATAGGATGATGTCCAAAAAGGTCTGTTCGCTTTTGAAAAAAAAAAAAAATTGTATTGAATACAGGTTAAGTCTTGGTTCTATTTTTTGTTTTTTAAACAAAGCTCAGATCCTCCTGACTTCGCGCCTGTTACTACAGCCGGAGGGAAACTGATTACAGAATCCATCTGATATGTCGGATTTCTTTGTGGCATCCACTTCATCGCTCAGCAGCCAGCCATGATGTCATAAGCCCATCAGATTTCCGGTAGGGGGGAAACGCTGGGGAATTGGAAAGAATGGATGTTTCTTACCGTCAGGAAGGGGAGGGAAAGGGCTGGGTGTGTGTTTGGGAGGCGGTAGGGGGTGCGCGGGGGACATGGGGACTGGAGGCAGCTTCAGTGTTTGTGATATTAAATGTCAGGCAGAAACCTGAAAAATCCAGCCACCCAGATGTTTTCGAAATATCCAGATGTCTGGCACCGAGCAGACCGCGTTCCCCTCCAGCCCCCTCCCATCCCAAGAGGCGTTCGACATTTCAGCTCTGACCTCAGGTCTCCAGCAAGTGCCCACCCTCGGGTTTGGAATTTTTTTCTAAATCTTTACACATGGATGACAGGCGTAACTAGGTCCAGATTTCTAAAAGCTGTTGAAGCAGTGATTTGAAAAGTTCAGTCCCTGGAATTAGCTTCCACGGAATACACTCTGCAAGCCAAAAAGGAGGGGAAAAAATCCCTCAGCCAACACACACACACAAACATATGTGACTCTGAAGCCACAGGAGTTAAAAACCCCAAACAAAACCGAGGAGTCTGAGATCCAAGGACTCTCGCCTGACACTGAGAAGCGATGAGCCCTCCCCCAGGAGCTCACTTCCCCCAAATCAGAAAAACACCAAACAGCTTTGTTCTTCCTGACAAAGCCCCTCACTTCCAAGGAACAGACAGTTGCCAACAAAAGCACAGGGTAGAACTAATTTACACTTAGACTCAGGGCATCAAGGAGTCATAACGTACAGAAATGGAAATGGCTTTGCCGAGGACTCTGCCTCCCCGCCACTGGCAATGGGGACCCCAGTGCCTGGGGGAGCCCTGCAGGCCACAGACGGAGCAAAGTCCCAGCTTCCAGTGGTCTGGCCACACGCCCACTGAGGCCACCTCCAAGGCTTATGGTTAATTGCTCCTGAAAAAGAGCCAAGAACTGCAGGCCCCTGGGGTCCCAGCTCTGCAACTTCACAGGGAGCCAGGAGGAGAGGCAGCTGGGGAGGGGGACCCTCTCCAATTAGAACTAAGAACCTGGATAACGAGGAAGCGGGTAGTGAGGGCTGGGGGGTTGGCGTCTGGCAGAGGGCAGGAGCAGTTGAGTGGGGGCTCAGGGCTGGAGGTGGGAGGCTCAGTGGCATCCTCTCCTAGGGCAACCCCTGAGCTTTTCAGATGCAGAAATCGAAGGCCAGGAGCGGCTGAGTGGCCCGCCCAAGGTCACCAGGCTCATTAGAGGGACAGCTAGCATTGGGGGAACGG
>SJYA01013208.1:0-11208 GCA_006410615.1 Neotragus moschatus
TGTGCTACAATTCATGGGGTCACAAAGAGTCGGACATGACTGAGCGACTGAACTGAACTGAACTGCCACTCCATGACAAACTCATGGTAAGTATCCCACGAGGTCACAGCACATAAGTCGCAAATGAATGTGGGAGACGGGAGAAAATGAAATAAATGTTTGCTCTTCCAGGTGGTATAACTCATGAAAATTACTACCTTTCATTTTTTTATAAGTATGTGATAGTTATAATTTTCCTTTGCAAGAGGTTGTGTATGTGTTAGTCACTCAGTTGTGTCTGACTCTTTGCAACCCCATGGACTATAGCCTGTCAGGCCCCACTGTCCATGAAATTCTCCAGGCAAGAATACTGGAGTAGGTTGCCATTTCCTTCTCCAGGGGATCTTCCTAACCCAGGGATCAAACCTGTATCTCCTGCATCACAGGCAGATGCTTTACCACCTGAGCTACCAGGGAAGCCCTGCAAGAGGTGTGAAATAATTTAAATAATAAATAATTTAAAAGAATACAAAGACAACAGGCTCACACAATTCAAGAGGTTCTGATAAAACGTCTAGGTGGAGACCATGGGAACTGGACATTTGTGTTTCTGGCCTGCTTCCACTAACTGCTTTCCAGTCCCCTGCCAGTTCCTTTCAACACCAGAACAACTCTCAACACATGAATCTGTGGTAGACTGATGCCATAAAATGTGGCGTAAGTGTAAGAGGAAGAAATAGGAAATCCATTTGGTACAATGACATTTGTTCTTGACTCAAAGATATTTGGCTTAGGAGACCTCCTCCCATCTTAGCTTCCAGTGACTTTATGCTTAATTCTTTGGTATTTACATTCTCCTATACACCTACCATTACATAATAACAGTACCTACAACTTCCTGAATACTGACACTCTGGTAAGCACTTCATGGAGGTTCTCAATTTTCACAATCTATGCAGTAGAATGAATATCCCATTATAAAGAGGAGAAAACTGAGGCTTGCAAAAACCAATCTGTTGCCCAAATTCACACAGCTAGATCACAATAACTGAAAGAGCTAAGCTGAGAAAAACTGGACTCCTAAACCTGCACTCCACCATCACAGCCACAGAAGCTAGGAGAGAGGAGAAATACCTGGAAAAACCCTTCTCAGAAAAGAGTGCAGGTTTTCACTGCTGATTCTGTTTAATAAATTAGAAAACTTAGGAGAGTGGTAGTATTACACCATCTTGGAACAGCTTTTATCTCCAACCCATTCCCCTTACCAAGAGAAAGACCTAAATACTCTCTCCTGACTCCAACTGAAGTCACACTCAGTAATAACCAGTGAAGATGGTCATTGAGAAAAGGCAAGACAGAATTTTTAAAGAACAGTTCAGTGAAATGTTGCCTTTGTTTCTGCTCTAGATGCTGGTGATAGTCTCCAAAGATGGTCCCAAGGACCACATTTTATTTAGTATAACCACAGTGAACCTAGACTGTGGTCCTATAAACCACTCTATTAATAGAATGTGGCAGGTGTGATACTGTGTAACTTTCAAGGCTGGGCCCTGCTCTTTCCGCTCTTGCAACATATGCTCTTGCAGCTCATCCACCATGCTTTAAGAAGCCCACATGGAGAAATCTGAGGTGTTTCTGTTAACTGCAGAACTCCCAACAGATGGCCAGCACCTCCTGCCAGCCGTGCAAATGCACGAACTTGGATGTTCCAGCCTAGGTGAGTTCCCAGATGACTGAAGCCCTGATGATATCATGTGAAACAGAAGAACAGCCCTAACTGAGCCCTGCCAACCCACAAAGTTGTTACTATTGATAAAATGCTTGCTATTTTCAGCCATTAGGTTTTGGAGTGGTCTGTTGCACAGTGGTGACTGGAACACAGCCCCTCTGGTCCTTGGGTGTCTGGAACAAAATTGTCGTTATTCTCATCACCTGCTAGTGAAGACTACACTTGCAACATCATTTGTTTAAATGAGAAATGATTCCTTTGTTCTGTTTTCCTTGCTGAAAACATACAGCTAAAAAAATTCCAGAGCAAATTATAAGTACTCTGTTACCTGACCATTCCACAAAAAGCTTATGTGTGAATATTATGTTTCAGACGAGAGCTATTTGGAATTAGCCTCAATCCTTTAATGAACAAAACCTCCAAAGACAAGCCAGTGGTGAGACTGGAAAGCTAGTAAATAATTTCAAGGAGGAAAATGTTTATCTTATGATCCTGCTGCATCTTAAAACCCAATTTTGGCTAATGTCTGCAAATGGAGAATAGCTATTAGCAAATCAATTAATTAGGGTTTTGTTGGCTTTAATAGTGTCAACTCTAATTATCTGTTTGTCTGATCTGAAGTATCCTTAGATTATTTACAATCAGTCCTGCCAACCCACAAAAGATAATAAGATGGAATCTCACCAAGTATGTGGGGAATTTGAGGATAGCCTTTTTCCCAGATGCTCAATCTAAGGCAATATTTTTAGAGCCTGAGCCTTTTCTTCAAGACGAAGTCTCCTTCTGGAGTTAACAAATGCCTAACTTTCACCATAAATTTTCAAAGAAGGCAATAACTAATTAATTTGCCTGAAGGAAAAAACTCCCTAGAGCAAGGGACATTTGTTCAAAATCAAGAGATAGGAGTATTTCTTTACGTCCTTTTTTTTTCTTTTTCAGCACTTATTTTCTTGCACAGTGTCTAAAAAAGAAATCTCCACTTCTGAGGGAAACTGAGCGAGGGAATAAATAATCACTCTGTTCAAAAGTCGTGAGTACCTGCTGGCAGTATTCACAACCTGAGAAACTCTAATTCTGTCTTCATTTCTCAGGAGCACACTTGTTTCTTATCAATACATAAGTCAAGGTTATTTTTCTTCATTCTAAGGCTCAATCTCAGCCTAATTCTATATCTGATCATTTTTATTCCACTTTGTTCTAAAAGAATAGAATCCAGGTTCCATTTGTAGCTTAAGAAAAATGGAAAATTCATTCTCTCTAGCAAGCTGAAAAGCAGTTCGTATAACAGAATAATTACCTAATTAAAGTGCTCAATTGAATCAGTTACCACAAGTCCAATTAAATCAAGCTGCCAACAGGAATATATTATACCTGATAAGAGGAGAGTTAGTGAATAGATCAATGCAAAGCATGAAGATCATGCTCTCCATTAAACTTAGGGAAGAAGTTATTCTTTCTTTCCTTTCAAAGATGGTATATCTTCCCAATGAAACATTGTTTCCTTAATATTTTAACGATGCTACATATCTGGCAGTAAGAATGCAAAGTATCTACACGCTAATTCAGGAGCTCAAATTTAGATGTCTACTTTTTCAATGAACCTCTAGCCATATGTTCCTAAAAATGAAAGCCATTAATGATTAGCTTATCATGAGACCACCTTGGTCCTTTTCCCTCACAGAGGGTGGTGGTATCAGTGATCATTCAGTGTGAATGATCATATCAACAATAAAAGGAATATCAAACTTGGATCAGGATAGAAACAATAGATCTCTATAAGCAAAGAAAGATATCTTTTTTCTTCTTAATCAAAGACTCCTATTTCTTTTTCTGAGTGCTGTTATGCCTCTTTCTCACATCATTCTTTCCACAGGCTGGAATCTTGAAATTTTCTCTTTATTTCTATTTTCAATCTTTTCTATTCTGTTTGTCTCTGCATTGAGAGGAATATCCGGGACACTCATCATTTCTAATCTGGTCTGCCAGAGGTGCTGCTCCAGTAGAGGAAACAGAAAATGTTGGAAAACACAGGGAAAGACTATTGAATCAGACGTGTAAGTAAGTGATGGTGTCTACTATTGGCCAGTTGGAAGGAAAAGTACTTTGGAGAAAAAACACAAAAAAACATGACTGCACAGAGTCAGTCTCCAGAGTCTCACTGACCCTATTTCTGGTTCCTGTCTGCAGATACCATTATATACTACATTTTCTTTTTTCCAAAGGTGCCTGAATGAGACTCACATACATCTCCAGTCTGTAAAACAATATTATGAATACAACTAGTCACTATCAAGGTCTTACATTAAATTTAAAACAACTGTTTCTGAGAAATTTGGAGAGTTTAGAGAAATTAAGAAAGTGTCTTCTTTAATTGTATATACCATATATCTTTTTCAAAATAGCTTGCAACTTTTACATTCATATTATGAAAATACTATGGTAGATATTTAGCATCTATAAAGCAGAAATGTGATTTAAAGGATTCCATCTTTATGCTTTTTATACCACAACAGAACTCAAATTTTCTCCCCAGAATGAGTGCATTTACCAAGTATTATGAATTTATAAGAGCATTTTTCCCACTGTCAAAGGAGAATTTTGTGACATTGTCTGGCAAGTACTCATAACATCCATTCATTTTCTGGGACTAATATCCATATTTTAAAATATACCAATACTTTTTTATAAATCCAAAATATCTCTGAGAAACTTCTGTAAGAATCTCTCTCACTTTACCTCAGAGCCCTTTTAAGTCAGTGGAAGTTCTGTGCTTGAATCAGCCCCATAGAGTGAGAAGCCAGAGAAAAAAATGGGGCTAACATAAAAATATACAAACATACAGAGTGAGACTTTCCTATCCATGCTGTGTCCCAAATGGATGAGCTAAGAAACTGTTCTAATGAGAGAATTCTTCAAGGAAAAGAAAAATAGTTTCAAAAAATAACCAAGAGCTAGGCAAATAAGAAAAAGAAAATCAGCAACTTAAAATGAATTTTAATGAACACTGATTCCAGTTTCTAGGAATTGAAAGAGGAAGACTTAGCCTTGATTATAGTTAAAATATCAGGTTGCCCAGAAAGCATGATTTTGAACTTAATAGATCCTCTCACTTCACCTCCAAAATCCCTATTTCCAACCTCATCCCCAAAAATCTCTTCCCTACTGATAGCTAAAACATCACCATTAGTAATTAATTCCCTTAAATAATTCCTCCTGTGGTGGTCTTTTATAAAGCAAATTCTCTAGGAACAAGGTTCCTTGGGTTCTTGGGGGTTTTGGTGGTATTAAAACTAGGGAATGTTACAGACCAAATGGTGTGCTGCCACAAAATTCACATATTGAAGCCCTAACTCCTAATGTGACTATTTGGAGATAGTGCCTATAAGGACATGATTAACTTTCAATGAGTTATAAGGGCTGGGTCCCTGATCCCATAGGATTACTGTCCTTATAAGAAAAGGTGACAGAGGGAACACACCTGCTTTCCTCTCTCCCTTCATCCTCTCTCTCCCCACCTCCCTTCTCTTTCTCATAAACACAAAGAAAAGATTATGTAACCAGACAGCATGATGGTGGATGTCTAAAAGTGAAGAAAAGAGGTCTCACAATCTATCCTGCTGGCACCTTGATTTTGCACTGCCCAACCTCCAGGACTATGAGGAATAAACTTCTGTTGTTTAAGCCACACAATCTGTTGCATTTTGTTATGATAGCCTGAGCTAGTTAAGACAGGAGATAATAAGGCAAGGAGAGGCATCCTGTAGGGGAGCATGTCCTCAGCAACACACAAACAGATAAAGCAAATATTTCTGAGGACAGTTATCCTTCCAGAAAGTAAACTCCTTCATTCTCCTCTGCTGTCTTCCTGAGGCCTTTCAGGAATGACTATTGGGAATGTCTATTCAGACCATATGCCACCCATTCTTTGAGAACTTCTTGTGTCCACTCACATTATGGGACTGTGGTATAATAAGAAATAAATATTTCATCTTTTTCCCCAGTTCCTGGCACAGAATTCATAAAGAACTTGGAATCTTCTGAGTGTCTTTTGTATGCTTGTAAGATGGTACTTGGTAGAAGAGCCACCAAGAAAGCTTCAAGATGGGGGCTTGACACCAAAAAATAGCCAGTCAGATGACTATAGGGTCAGGACATTCAGCTTCACTCCCTACACTACTGAACAGCCAATGAGTCATAGAAGAAATCAAAAGAGAAATCAAAAGCTATCTTGAACAATATCACACTTGTTAGAATCTCATGGACAGAGGAGCTTGGTGGGCTGCAGTCCATGGGGTTGCTGAGGGTCGGACACGACTGAGCGACTTCACTTTCACTTTCATGCATTGGAGAAGGAGATGGCAACGCACTGCGGTGTTCTTGCCTGGAGAATCCCAGGGACGGGGTAGCCTGGTGGGCTGCCATCTATGGGGTCACACAGAGTCGGACATGACTGAAGTGACTTAGCAGCAGCAGCAGAATGGCTAAAAAGACAGAAGGTAACAAACATTGGGGAAGATGTGGAAAAACAAGAGCATTTCTGCAATGCTGCTGGGAAGGTAACTGTAGCCAATATGGAAAACAATATGGAGGGTCCTTAAAACTACCATATGATCCAGAAAATCCACTTCTGGCTAAATGCAATTGAAATTAAAACAGGANACAGAAGGTAACAAACATTGGGGAAGATGTGGAAAAACAAGAGCATTTCTGCAATGCTGCTGGGAAGGTAACTGTAGCCAATATGGAAAACAATATGGAGGGTCCTTAAAACTACCATATGATCCAGAAAATCCACTTCTGGCTAAATGCAATTGAAATTAAAACAGGATAGTGAAGATGTATCTGCAATCCCATGTTCACTGAAACATTATTCACAATAGCCCAGATATGGAAACAACCTAAGTGTTCAATAACAGATGAATGGATGAAGAGCCTATGGGGTGAGTATATCTATATACACAGACACATATATTTGTACGTGTGTGTGTGTAGAGAGAGAGAGACATACATAAACACACACAATAGAATATTACTGAGCTCTGAGAAAGAAGGAAACCTTGCCATTTGCAACGACAGAGATGGAGCCTGATGGTATTATGCTAAAAGAAATAATCCAGACAGAGAAAGATAAATACTATATGGTATAACTTATATATGAAATCCAAAATAAGTCAAACTATAGAAGCAGAACATAGAATAGTGGTTGCCAGCTGGTGGGGAGATGGGGAAATAGGAAAATATTGGTAAAAGGGTATAAACTCTCAGCTAACAAGATGAATGAGGTCTGATAATCTAATTTATTGATATAACATGGTAACTAGAGCTGATAACATTACATCTATAACTAAAACTTGCTAAGACAGTAAAACTTGAATGTTCTCACAAAACAAGATAAATATGTGATGATGGATGGACAATGAATACATAAATCATGATAGATACTATGTACTTTATTAAATTTTGTGCATTATTTATCCCTTGAAAAAGCTGGAAAAAAGTCTTTGAGACAAGCAAAGATAGAAATACAAAATATCAAAACTTATGGGATGCAGCAAAAGCAGTTCTAAGAATGAAGTTTATAACAATAAATACCTATCTCAAGAAAAAAGATCTGAAATAAACAACCTAACTTTATATCTTAAACTAGAAAGAGAACAAAGCCCAAAGTTAGTGGAAGGAATGAAGGAAATAACAAAGATCAGAGTGAAAATAGACACCACAGAGACAATAGGAAAAAAAAATCAATGAAACTAAGACTTACTTTTTTGAAAAGACAAAATTGACAAATTTTTGGCTTGACTACAAAAAAGAGAGAGAGAAGACTTGAACAAATGAAATCAGAGACGAAAGAGGAAATATTACAACTTCTAATTCAGAAATACTAAAAACCATAAGAGACCACTAGGAATAATCATATGCCAACAAGTTAATCTAAAAGAAATGGATAAATTCCTAGAAATATACAGCCTACTAAGACTGAATAATAAAGAAATAGAAAATCTGAACAGATTTATTACTAGAAAGGAGATTGAACCAGAAATCAAAAACTCCCCAGTGAAAAAAATTCTATGAGCAGATGGCTTCACTGATGAATTTTATCAAGCATTTAAAGAATTAATGCCAATCCTTTTCAAATTCTTCCCAGAAATTGCAAAGAAGGGAATACTTCCAGACACATTTTACAAGATGAGTACTACCCTGATACCAAAGCCAGAAAAGAACACTACAAGAAAATTACAGATTAATATGTCTGATGAACACTTTTGTTAATGTCAAAATCCTCAATAAAATATTAGCAAACTGAATTCAACAGTATGTTTAAAAAGATTACTTTCTGGTGATCAACTGGGATTTATTCCTGGGATGCAAAAAAAAAAGTTTCAATATATACAAATCAATAAATGTGATATACCACATTAACAAACTGAATGATAAAAATTATATGAACATCTCAGTAGACACAGAAAAAGCATTTGACAAAACATAACATATTTTTATGATAAAAAAAAAACCTCAATAAATTCAATGTAGAAGAAACATACTTCATGGAAGCAACCTAGATGTCCATCAGCAGACGAATGGATAAGAAAGCTGTGGTACATATACACAATAGANACTCTTAGCGACTCCATGGATTGCAGCCCACCAGGCTCCTCAGTCCATGGGATTTTCCAGGCAAGAGTACTGGAGTGGGATGCCATCGCCTTCTCCAAAGGCCCTGTATATATACTCAATTTCCTGTTTAATAATTATCCAGTTTATTAAGACATATGAATCATACATGTGCACTTTGTGCTTTAAAATGCTGAACGAACACCGAGGAAACCAGAATTGAAAGAGACACGTGGACCCCAATGTTCACTGCAGCACTATTTATAATAGCCAGGACATGGAAGCAACCTAGATGTCCATCAGCAGATGAATGGATAAGAATTCCATGGTACATATACACAATGGAGTATTACTCAGCCATTAAAAAGAATACATTTGAATCAGTTCTAATGAGGGGGATGAAACTGGAACCAATTATACAGAGTGAAATAAGCCAGAAAGAGAAACACCGATACAGTATACTAACACATATATATGGAATTTAGAAAGATGGTAATGATAAACCTGTACGCAAGACAGCAAAAGAGACACAGATGTATAGAACAGCCTTTTGGACTCTGTGGAAGAGGGAGAGGGTGGGATGATTTGGGAGAGTGGCATTGTAACATGTATGATATCGTAAGTGAAATGAATCTCCGGTCTGGGTTCGATGCAGGATGCTTGGGATTAATGCACGGGGATGATCCAGAGAGATGGTGTGGGGTGGGAGGCGGCGGTGTGGGGCGGGTTTTGGGATTGGGAGCTCATATACACTCATGGCTGATTCATGTCAATGTATAGCAAAAGGAATACAGTATTGTAAAGCAAAACAAACTAAAAAATTAAAAATAAAAATAAAAAATAAAATGCTGAATGATAACTACTAAAAGAAAAATCATCACTAATTATGAAGTTGTTTTCGATATTGCATCTCCGGTGTCAATTCTGAAGACAAGCAGACAGGACTGCTCTTTAATCATGAAGGATTGTACCTGTTTGTCTCTGCCCACTATTGGAAGCTCCCTCTAAAAATGCAGAAAAATAACTGAAAAGGACAGAATAGGAGATGAGGTTACAGAGCAGGAAGTGCCAATGTATTTTGGGAAGATGAAAAGCAGAGGCAAGTGTGGTGCCTAAATTTGTCAGAAGGGAGAAAGCTGAATTCTAAATATCTGCAGAGGAGGACACCAACATGAATCCCACGGAATCCAGCCCTACAATCTAGAAAGGAGCTACCTGGTTTGGAAGACAAGGGTGGAGGATAAACTGAAAAAATCTTGTGGTCCAAGTATCCATTTAGGATCTCTGCATCCAGCCAGCAGACAATTAAAAAAAAAAAAGAGGATGGAGAATCACACATGAGAAGTTACACTGGGCCAAGTCCAAAAGTACCACACGTCACTACGGCCTGTGTTCCACTGGCCAGAATGTAAGCGCATGGCCACACCTTCCCACAAAGGAAGCTGGGAAATGCAAGCTAACTCTGTGTCAAGAAGCAAAAGGTGTTGGTGATCATATAGCAGTTCCTGCCACAGGCTAAACTCTTCTAATTGATAGAGCAATGTATCATGTTCAAGCAAGGAACTTTACCTATTTCATTTCAGTTATACCTTCTCAGTGCTATCATGGGTGCTCCCTGAATACTTAGGATAAACCACAACTCACCCAAGGTTGACTCGGTATGTTTAACAATAATGTTGTATAGTGTTTACCCTGTGCCAAGCATGGTTTTAAGTGTATAATAGAGATAAGGGAAAGGTTTCACTGATGTAGTTATCAGCACAAACACAAATATAAGCAAAGCTCTACCTGAGTTCTGTACAGAGTTCTCTCATTATTTCCAATTTATGTTTATATACATAAAATTACTTAATCCTCACAGCAACATTGTGAGATAGATATAATAATCCCCATTTTATAGAGGAGAAAACCAAGACCTGGAGAGGCAATCAGGTCACTGGCCCTGATCACTCAGCAACCAAGTGCCAGAGCTGAGATGAGAAGTCAGCTGATCTGGTCCCAGAGTCTATCCTCTTAAGTGGAAACACCTCTCAGAGAGGACAATGAAGGTCTTAGTAGTCAGTGTTCCCCGGTGTAATGTGAGTGGGTAGCATTTACTGAGCATTTAATCTGCATCAGGCACCATCACATGATGTTTCGTGACTGGTACCTTTCTACTGATGAACAGGGATTTGCATATTGATGAACAGGTACCTTGCACCCTCACCACAACCCTATGAGATATGAGCATTATCGTCCTGTTATCATGATGCTCCCCATTTTGGAGATAAGGAAACTGAAACACAGGACAAGGTAAATAACTTATCCGAACGCATACAGCTAACTAAGTGACCAAGCAAGGCTGTTAGTGCCCAAAGGCTTTGTGNATGATGCTCCCCATTTTGGAGATAAGGAAACTGAAACACAGGACAAGGTAAATAACTTATCCGAACGCATACAGCTAACTAAGTGACCAAGCAAGGCTATTAGTGCCCAAAGGCTTTGTGCTATGCAACAGTGTAAGACATGAACACTGGACTTCTCTGGCCATACAGTGGATAAGAATCCGCCTGCCCGTGTAGGGGACACAAGTTCAACCACTGGTCTGGGAAGATTCCACAAGCCACAAAGCAACTAAGCCTGTGTACTGCAAACACTGAGCCCACGCTCTAGAGCCCATGAGCTGCAACCAATGAGCCGTGCACACTACTGAGCCCACCTGCTGCAACCCCTGAAGCCCATGCACCCGAGACCTGTGCTCCCTGACCAGAGAAGCCGCTGCAGTGAGAAGCCCGCACACCACAATGGGAGAAAGCCCACATGCAGCAACAAGACCCAGCACAGTCAAAAATAAATATTATTTTTAAAAAACAGACAGGAACATCATGAGAAACGTAGCAGAGAATCAA
>SJYA01013210.1:0-10074 GCA_006410615.1 Neotragus moschatus
CTCTGGGAGTTGGTGATGGACAGGGAGGCCTGGCGTGCTGCAGTCCATGGGGTCGCAAAGAGTCGGACGCGACTGAGTGACTGGACTGCACTGTGCAGCCCTCAGAGACCCCTGTCCAGCCCTGACTCGCCTTCGCCCTGGGGGTGGGAGGGCTTCAGCCAGGCCCTTTTGAGGACAACCCTGTCCTCCACGAAGCCCCTGGCCATCTGAACCGCTGCTCATGGGCGGGCTTCCCAGGCTGCCCAGGGTCTCTGGCCTTGCCACCACCAGCCCCCTTTGCACCATGGCCAGGGCGTGGCGCGTCCCCAGGCAGGCCCGCCCTAGGCGCTGGCTGGGCACACTGTCTGCAGGTGTCTGGCCCTGGGGTTGGAGATCACGGCCCCATGTGAGGCGGGAGGGGCCCCCTCTGGGGCCTCCTGCCTGCCCCTGTCTCCTCTGTGCTCTGTGGCTGACACCCGGGCTCTCCTGGCTCCGCCATCACAGCCCGTCATCACCCGCCTGCTCAGCACCGCCAGGTGGGCCGTGGGGTCCCCCTCTCATCTCCACCTTCTGATTTCCGGTCCCCAACAGAAGCTGACGTTTTTCAACTCGACGCTGAACACTGCGGGCCTGGAGCCGGAGGGAGAGGACCTGCCCATCCCGGGAGCCCACCGGCCAGGGGTGGTCACCAAAGCGGGCCTCGTCCTCTTTGGGAACGACGGCCGGATGGTAAGGGTGCTGCTGCGCCTCCTGGACTGTACTGTGGGCTCAGGCCCCGCAGGGAGACTCCAGGCCATTTCGGAGAAAACGGAAATAGGACCACAGAACCCAGGAGGGAAGAGCCTCACCTGCTGGGTCGGCCACTTTTCCATCCCAGGAAGGCTTGCCCTGGGCTCTTACTGGCCTGGTGCCCTGCCTGGGATCTTGTCCAGGGAGCCCTAGGCCTGGGCGTAATTGGTGGTCCTGAGCTGGGGGCCCTGGGGGGGCGTCAGAGTCGGGGGGTCTTGTCCAGGGAACCCTGTGCCTGGGAATAATTCGGGGTCCTGAGCTGGGGGCCCTGGAGGGCGTCAGAGTCGGGGGGTCTTGTCCAGAGTACCCTGTCCCTGGGCATAATTGGGGATCCTGAGCTGGGGGCCCTGGGGGGCATTAGAGTTGGGAGGTCTTGTCCAAGGAGCCTGTGCCCAGGCCTTGTCTAAGCCCAGCAGAGTCCGGGTGCACAGGCCACGCACACTTTCCTTCTCTTTGAACAGAAGTGCCGCCGCACATAAGCTGCTCTGACCCACTTTAGCAACTGCAGCGCAGGGTGACACCCAGGATTTATGCAGCTGAATACTGATGTGTGCTTGAGAGCCACACTCTGTTTAAAACAATTCAGTTCCCCTGCAGCTGTACGAGATCCGTGTTAGCATTTCACCATTTTACCAAGTAGAAAACTGAAGCAAAGAAATTCAGATTCCCCTGCCTATTGTTACCCACACCCGTCCGCGTTGGAGCTGCACTGCGGCCCTGCCCACTGGCTCCGGGCCTGCCACTCACCGCGACACTCAACGCACAAGGTGGTGGGCCGGTGGCCTGGGCCCTAAGGTACCAGGGCCAGAGAAGAAGGAGGGCAGGCAGGGGTCTTGGAGCGCTGGGGGAACTTCAGGGGACTCTGCGGATGCTGAACACGTGATGGCAGCTGTGAGAACAGGCCAGGGCAGGGAGCAGATTGGCTGGGACCGGTGAGAGCTCACTCCGGGGGCCCGTCCTGCCGGCCTGAGGCCGCCTGCGGGTCACAGCGCCTGGGTGCCCCCTCGTGGGCGGTGCTGCAGTTGAATGAGGGCATCTGTCTCAGGCCAGGTTCCCGCAGCAGACCCAGGTGGGTTATGGAGGGAGGCAGCCCGGAGGAGGACGGTGGTCACAGAGAGGTGAGCCTCTGCTGGCCGAGGCCAAGCTCAGCTGCCAGCAGCGGCGGAGGACGGGCCTGGGCGCAGGTCCTGGCACAGCCGCCAGAGGAAGGCGCCAGCCACACGGGCGGGGCCGCAATCTCCCTGACACCCCGAGGGACCGCGAGGCCAAGCAGCAGTCGTGGTGGCCCTTGGCCGCGGGTCTCTCAGGAGCGCCCCGCTGGGCTTGGCTGGGCCGAGGCTCCAGAGCACGCAGAGGGCCAGCAGTCGGCGTGGTGGGGGCAGTGAGCAGGGAGTCTGGCTCCAGCTCTGGGCGGGGGGTGCGCTCTTCGCAGGGCGTCTCACCTGGCAGACACAACCTCTGCCGTGAGTGCACATGCTCCCCCACCCAGAGGGAGCCTGTGATGGCTGGAGCCAGTCTCCACGTGGCTTCCGCAACCTGGGTGCAGGGTGCAGGGTGCTGGGTGACTGACTGTTTTCTCCGTTGGCCTTCAAGGCAGTGCTGGGGTGGCTTCCATTTCACACGCGGACGTCGGTTTTGTAGAATAAGACAGCCATTGTTGTGAGTCGCTCGGTCATGTCCGACTCTCTGTGACCCCATGGACTGCAGCCCGTCAGGCTGCTCTGTCCATGGGATTCTCCAGGCAGGAATCCTGGAGTGGGCTGCCATTGCCTTCTCCAAATACAGCCATCGTGGCTTTCCAAGCCTGCGAGCATGCTGGGGTGGAGGACATGGGTCCCCCCCGCCCGCTGCCTGCACCCCAGCCGCCTGGTCTCCTCATGCCCTGCCCGCATCCAGGCCTACTTAGGGGACAATGGGGGCGAGTGCCTGCCAGCCGCGGGGCGGCCCGGGGGCACTGAGGGCCCTCCCGTCGCAGCTGCTGGTGAAGAACATCCAGCTGGAGGACGGGAAGACGATCCCAGCCGCGCACTTCTTTGGGCGGGCAGAGAGCAGCGTCCTGGAGCTGACACAGGAGGAGCTGGGCACCGCGGAGGCTGTGCGGGTGAGGAGCTGGCGGGGCTGCCGTGGTGGGCGCGTGCGTGCCCTGGGCGTGTGTTCTGCTGGGGGTGGGGCGTGCGCACCCGGAGCCTGTGGGTGCTGGCCTCAGGCACTCCGTGGTTCTGTCCTCTGGGTGTCCCCTGGCCCTCCTTCCTCTGCTGGGTCCTACCGCCCAACAGCATGAGGGCCTGTGGCCGGGCACTGGGAGGAAGGTGGTCACCCAAGGACCGTACAGCCCTGGTGCAGTGGAGCCCGGAGGGGGCAGGCCCACCTGGGGCCGGGCTGCACCGAGACTGCCTGCTGGACCTCGGGGCTCCTTCGCACTGCCCTGCCCTCCAGGGTGCCTGGAAGCGGATCCTCCCCAGCGTGCCGGAGGTGGACGAGTCCACGGACTTCTTCAAGTCGGGGGCCGCATCTGTGGACGTTGTCAGGTGAGGCGGGGGGGCGGGGTGGAGCCCTCGGGGTCTCTGAGTCCGAAGTCACCCCCAACTGAGGGGCAGGCACTGTGTGGGTCAGAGATCCAGAAAGGACACAGGTGTGCAGGCCTGTGCCCACCCGGCGTGGGACGGCTGGGTGGGCAGGCGCCGCCATCCCCGGTGGGGTCACGGCCCTGGAGCGGCCACTCTGGGCCTGGGCGTGTAGCTGGTGCTTACGGCTCTGCGAGCGGCAGCCCAGCAAGCAGACAGAAGAGGCCCACCGCCCCGGAAGGCCTGGGCAGGCACAGGGCAGGGCAGGGGGCTGAGACCCCACCCTCACGGGAGCAAGACTAATGGCATGCAGCACCTTTAACCGGATCGCAAGCCCTCCAGCAGCAACTGACCACGAGTTAGTGCTGATGGAGCCGGAACTTGAACCCAGAGCCTCTGAACCCACAAACGGGGCTTTCAAGGCTGACTCTAGACCAACACCCATGCTCTGGGCGCCGAGCAGAGCCACCAGCTGTGCTGAGAGGAGGGCAGCACCCTGAGCCTTGTCCAGGCTCCCATGCTCCCCCTTCTGTCCTCCAGGCTGGTGGAGGAGGTCAAGGAGCTGTGTGACGGCCTGGAGTTGGAAAATGAAGATGTCTACATGGCAACCACCTTCGGGGACTTCATCCAGCTCTTAGTGAGGAGGCTGCGAGGGGACGACAAGGAGACCGGATGTGCCGTCGACTACGTGAGTCCTGGGAGCCCCGCAGGCAGGCCTGAGTGCACAGGCCATGTGAGCTGCACACCCCACAGCCACCCACACTGCAGCTCCGTGGGGACACCCGGGGAAGCCTGGGCACCCGGAAGGCCAGGACTCCAAGAGCCTGCCCTTTGGTGACCAAGCTCCCCCTGGTAACTCCAAGCAGCCTGAAGATGCCTGGCGGTGGGGCAGACTCTACAGAGGTCGGTGTTGTCTAAGATTCAGGGCAGGAAGCGGGCTGTCGAGGAGACATGTCCACAGTGCGTCTCCCCCGCCCCCTTCTGCGCTGCGGGTCTCTGGTGTGGCCTCCAGCTCCCGTCCTGCCCCTCCTGCTGACCCTCACCCCTCGTTCGGTTCCACCACCTCCTTCCTTCGTCCTGATTCAGCACTGGCAGCAGCTTTCTGCTGGGCTCAGCCTCCAGCTCTTCCATCACCTGGGCGACCGACCAGTCACTACATTAAAGGCCTTTGGTTGACGCAGGAGAGAGAGAGGAATTAGGAATGGTTTCCCAAGAAGGGCTTTCCTGGTGGCTCAGCTGGTGTAAAGAATCCGCCTGCAATGCTAGAGACCTGGGTTTGATCCCTGGGTTGGGAAGCTCCTCTGGAGAAGGGAAAGGCTACCCACTCCAGTATTCTGGTCTGGAGTCTGTGGGGACACAAAAAGTCGGATACAACTGAGAGACTTTTGCACTTTTGCTTCCAAGAAGGAAAACAAGCGACCCTGTACGTTTAGCTCGTGTGTGTGTGAAGTGTGAGGAAATAAAGCAGGCCTATTTGTAAAGAAACTCTGCAGAAACCACCCTTGGGGGGTCTTGTTAGGCCACAGCTCCTATAGGGATGAGCTTTGTGACGGCTTGTCTGGCTGGGAGCTGGGAGCGAGGCTGATGAAGGAAGGGGAGGAGACCGGGTGGCCGCCAGGCTGGCCTCGGGTCGTGGGCATTAGGTGAGAAGCCACCCGCGGCCCCGTGTGCGAGCGATGTGGCGGGGCCATGTCACTTCCCCGTCTGTCGCCGCTGCCACTTCCTGAGCGTGGAGCTCGAGGGCTGGGGCCGGGGCGGCTCGGCTGCAGGCTGGCCCTGCCTCTCTGTCTCAGCCGTCACCTCTGCCCCGCATGTCGGCCCCGGGCAACAGGGCTGGATCTGTGAGGAGACCCCAGGCCCCTGCTTGTGTGTTGAAGGGCTGGTGGGGCGAGTAGTCCCCGTGTCTCTGGGGGGGATCCCTGCCTGTCAGAGATGCCCCTGTAGCTCTAGCCTGAGGTCCTTGCCTCCCAGGTAGAAAAAGCTGTGAACAAGCTGACCCTCCGGATGCCCCATCAGTTGTTCATTGGGGGCGCGTTTGTGGACGCTGAGGGCGGCAAGACCTACAAGACCATCAACCCGACAGACGGAAGTGTGAGTTCAGGCCCGGGGCCCTCGGCCCCGCCCCCCTCCATGACCCCTCGGGGCCCTCTCCTGTCCACTGACACCCCCACGTCAGGAGGCCCCCTCCCTCCCCCTTAACCCCCCATTCAGGGCCCCCCTCACCGAGGCCCTCAGCATCCCAGGCTCTCAGACGCCTTGGCTGTGGCCACCGGGCATCACATCAGAGCAGAGGCGGTCAAGTTCACACACACACACACACACACACACNGAGAGACTTTTGCACTTTTGCTTCCAAGAAGGAAAACAAGCGACCCTGTACGTTTAGCTCGTGTGTGTGTGAAGTGTGAGGAAATAAAGCAGGCTTGTTTGTAAAGAAACTCTGCAGAAACCACCCTTGGGGGGTCTTGTTAGGCCACAGCTCCTATAGGGATGAGCTTTGTGACGGCTTGTCTGGCTGGGAGCTGGGAGCGAGGCTGATGAAGGAAGGGGAGGAGACCGGGTGGCCGCCAGGCTGGCCTCGGGTCGTGGGCATTAGGTGAGAAGCCACCCGCGGCCCCGTGTGCGAGCGATGTGGCGGGGCCGTGTCACTTCCCCGTCTGTCGCCGCTGCCACTTCCTGAGCGTGGAGCTCGAGGGCTGGGGCCGGGGCGGCTCGGCTGCAGGCTGGCCCTGCCTCTCTGTCTCAGCCGTCACCTCTGCCCCGCATGTCGGCCCCGGGCAACAGGGCTGGATCTGTGAGGAGACCCCAGGCCCCTGCTTGTGTGTTGAAGGGCTGGTGGGGCGAGTAGTCCCCGTGTCTCTGGGGGGGATCCCTGCCTGTCAGAGATGCCCCTGTAGCTCTAGCCTGAGGTCCTTGCCCCCCAGGTAGAAAAAGCTGTGAACAAGCTGACCCTCCGGATGCCCCATCAGTTGTTCATTGGGGGCGCGTTTGTGGACGCTGAGGGCGGCAAGACCTACAAGACCATCAACCCGACAGACGGAAGTGTGAGTTCAGGCCCGGGGCCCTCGGCCCCGCCCCCCTCCATGACCCCTCGGGGCCCTCTCCTGTCCACTGACACCCCCACGTCAGGAGGCCCCCTCCCTCCCCCTTAACCCCCCATTCAGGGCCCCCCTCACCGAGGCCCTCAGCATCCCAGGCTCTCAGACGCCTTGGCTGTGGCCACCGGGCATCACATCAGAGCAGAGGCGGTCAAGTTCACACACACACACACACACACACACACGTTCTGATGGACACACTGCTACACACACACACACACACACACGTTCTGATGGACACACTGCTACACACACACACACCTACAGAGGACTGGGACGCAAAACGTGGGTCCTGAGGGGATTTAAAGAGAGCAACAGGGGGGCTGTGTGCACCCAGACAAGGACCCCCAGGTGAGCCTGTCAGGGGCTGTCAGCACCTCCAGGCCACCGCTGGGGACCCCAGGCGGGAGCCCGTGCGGCAGCCAGCCTCAGCCCCACTCCCACCCCCCGACCGTCTAGGTGGGGGCCTGAGCTGCCGGGCAGGCGGGGACCCTCAGGGCCCGGGATCAGGGGCTCGGGCAGGCTCATTAAGAAGCAGGCCTCCCACTGGGCCCCCTCGGCGTGTGGGTCTGCTTCTGCTCTTGGTCAAAGACATCGCCCTGTTTGGGGATCGGGGCGGCGAAGGCCCGGCCGGAAAACACGGCCCCTCCCACTGGCCGCGCCTGCCCCCGCCCCGCGAGCCGGCCTTCCCCCGCGGCCCGGAGGGCTTCAGGGCGCCGCCTCCCCGCAGGCCCTCTGCCAGGTATCCCTGGCCCAGGTCAGCGACGTGGACAAGGCCGTGGCCGCTGCGAAGGACGCCTTCGAGAACGGCCTGTGGGGGAAGATCAGTGCGCGGGACCGCGGCCGCCTCCTGTACAGGTGCGAGCCCCGCCCCACCCGCGCTCCCCAGGCGCCCGGCGCNCAGGTGTCCCTGGCCCAGGTCAGCGACGTGGACAAGGCCGTGGCCGCTGCGAAGGACGCCTTCGAGAACGGCCTGTGGGGGAAGATCAGTGCGCGGGACCGCGGCCGCCTCCTGTACAGGTGCGAGCCCCGCCCCACCCGCGCTCCCCAGGCGCCCGGCGCCCCTCCCCGTGAAGCCGGTGCCAGCAGAAGCCCAGGGAGGACGTGGGGTGCTCCCACTCGTGGCGCTCAGCCAGGCAGGAACTGGGGGCTGCCTCCCTGGGGGTCCCTGGAGCGGCCAGCAAGCTGGGAGCAGACGGGGGTGCTGGGGCCTGCCAGTGGCCGGGGAAGAAGGACAGGTCAGCCAGCTTCAAGGCCGAGGGCGGCTCTGGACAGGTGGTCTCCACCTGTCCCCCCAACCCTGCTCCCAGAGGTGAGGCCTTCACATGGAGGGGCATCCCACCTCCCAGGAGCCCACAGCAGCATTTCCAGCCAAGGGAAAGCCACCCCATCTCACAGATGACAACACTGAGGCCAGAGACTGAGTAGGGTGCAGACCCCTCAGAGGGCAGGCGGGCTGTGCCGGCCTGAGGCCAGCGCCCCCGCCCCCACCCTCCCTGCCCCCTCCGCAGGCTGGCAGAGCTCCTGGAGCAGCACCAGGAGGAGCTGGCCACCATCGAGGCCCTGGACGCAGGCGCGGTCTACACACTGGCCTTGAAGACGCATGTGGGCATGTCGATCCAGACCTTCCGCTACTTCGCTGGCTGGTGCGACAAGATCCAGGTGGGGCTCTGAGCGCCTCAGCTGTCCTGTCCAACGCCAGCTGGGGCTTCGGGACAGACAGTCCTGGGCCTGGTACCGCCTGGGTGCAAGGAGCTGCCCGGCGGGGGTAGCCAGCGCACCCCCCCCCCAAGTGACGCCATGGCTGCTTCATCCAGGGCTCCACCATCCCCATCAACCAGGCCAGACCCAACCGGAACCTGACCTTGACCCGGAGGGAGCCCATCGGGTGAGTCACAGGCTGGGCACTTCCCAGGAGTGCACGTGGGGGCTTAGAGGTCCCTACCCGCCACATGTTTATCAGACAGCTATTCCTTTGCCTGGTGGCTCAGACAGCAAATCATCTGCATGCAATGCTAGAGACCCGGGTTCAGTCCCTGGGTCAGGAATATCCCCTGGAGAAGGAAATGGCAACCCAGTCCAGCACTCTTGCTTGGAAAATTCCACGGATGCAGGAACCTCGTAGCCTACGGTTCGTGAGGTTGCAAAGAGCTGGACACGACTGAGCAACTTCACTCTCACCTTTCATTCCTTTGCAAACCCCGCCTGCCAGACGCCTTGTTTCCAAATGAGATCACCCCCTCTGTTGGCACCTAGCCCTGGTGGCAGCAAGTCTCTGCAGGATTTCAGCTTTGGAGCCCCCAGTCCAGTTCTCCTTCTTTCCTGGGGCTCTTGCCCTGCTACCTGTCAAGCTCTGTCCCTCTGTGTCTGCTGGGTGTATCTGGGGTGTGCACCAGCTTCCCTAACCCCTCAGCACACCCCACCACTCCCAGGAAGGTGCACACAGACGAGGCCGGCATCCCTCCCCGACAGGGTCTGCGGCATCGTCATCCCCTGGAACTATCCCCTGATGATGCTGTCCTGGAAGACAGCTGCCTGCCTGGCCGCAGGCAACACCGTGGTGATCAAGCCTGCCCAGGTAGGTGTGGGCCCAGCCTGGGCGAGGGCATGGGCGCTGCCGGGCAGGGAGGGGGTGGGCCACAGGCCCCTTCGACCCCCCACTCCCCCCCAGCCCGCACAGGCGGGAAGGAGAAGGCTCTGCAGGTGAGAGCAGCCTACGAGGGCCGGCCCACAGGGAAGACCTGGTGTGTTTGGGTCTCAGAGCCAAGTCAGGCTAGCCAGAATGTGCGTGCAACCACTTGGTGAGCGTTTGCATCATTTCTGGGGACACCAGCTCAGCCTCCCTGTGCGCCCCGGGAGCCAACTCTGGGCTGTGAGCCTGGGGAGTCTACCATCAAAGCTGGAACTTCAAACTCCAAACATCTGGGGGAAGCTCCTATATGTCCACCAACTGAGCTTCTCAGAGAAGCCATGTGTTGGGGGTCCTTCTCAGAGAAGCCACATGACTGGGGTCTCTCTGAGGGGGCTTCCTTCTCAGAGAAGCCACGTGATGGGGGTCCTCCTCGGAGATGCCACGTGATGGGGGTCCTTCTCAGAGATGCCACGTGACGGGGGTCCTTCTAAGAGAAGCCACATGACGCGGTCCTTCTGAGGGGATGTCCTTCTCAGGGAAACCACGTGACGGGGGTCCTCCTCGGAGATGCCATGTGATGGGGGTCCTTCTCAGAGAAGCCACGTGACGCAGTCCTTCTGAAGGGGTGTCCTTCTCAGAGAAGCCACGTGACAGGGGTCCTCCTCGGAGATGCCACGTGACGGGGGTCCTTCTCGGAGATACCACGTGATGGGGGTCCTCCTCGGAGAAGCCATGTGACGGGGTCCTTCTGAGGGGGGTCCTTCTCGGAGAAGCCACTTGACGGGGGTCCTTCTCAGAGAAGCCATGTGACGGGGTCCTTCTCAGAGAGCCACGTGATGGGGTCCTTCTGAGGGGGTGTCCTTCTCAGAGAAGCCACGTGATGGGGTCCTTCTGAGGGAGTGTCCTTCTCAGAGAAGCCACGTGATGGGGGTCCTCCTCAGAGAAGCCATGTGACGGGGGTCCTTCTTAGAGAAGCCACGTGACGAGGGTCCTTCTCGGAGATGCCACGTGA
>SJYA01013211.1:0-10293 GCA_006410615.1 Neotragus moschatus
GCCCCCTGGGTAGTGAGCGTAGCTGGATTTATCATCCCCGCGTGCAGAAGGGCAGAAGGCCTGGCAGGTAAGCAAGGTCCCAGGCCGCTAAGGGTAGGTTGCCGATTTATCAGATAAAAATGCAGGACCCACAGTTAAATCTGGATTTCTCATACAATACAGGTTATTCAAGTAGTTTCTTAGTACAAGCATGACCCTTGCAAACTTTGAATTTGAAGTTCGAGTAAACAACTTTTTTTAAAGTATAGATGGTTAGATGGCATCATTGACTCAGTGGACACGAATCTGAGCAAACTCCGGGAGGTAGTGAAGGAGAAAGAAACCTAGCGGGCTGCAGATCATGGGGTCGCAAAGAGTCGGACACGACTGAGCGGCTAAACAACATCCCAAATACAACACGGGAGAACACGTACATTACCAAAGCATTCACTGTCCGTTTGATTCAGACTGAACGGAGCGTCCTGTATTTGATGGGGCACCCCCCTCAAATGAGGATCAAGCTGGGTCTGAAACCCACGTCTCCCGCTGCAGCCGCTGTCTGTGAACAGACCCTGGGTTTTGTCGTGTATCACCCACTGCCTCTCCAGGAGAAGGTGATCAGTTACGGCCATGAGACTAGCAGGAGCCAGGACTGAGAAGGCTAAGTCCTCCTGCAAAGACAGTACCTTGCACTCCAGCATGATCCCGTCCGGGGAAACACAAACCCTACAGAATCGCCCAGAAGCACGGCCTCAGAGCAGGGCCCCGGGCGGCCAAGCTCTGCTCCTCCCCAACCTGGAGAAGCAGGGAGGGGGAAGCAGTTTGTCAGAATCGGGAGCAGATAATCACTCCTAATTACCATCACTCCAGCCTCCGTGCTCCCCAGCAAATTAGAGTTTATCTTTCATTCCAGCTGACACCCTGGATTGGCTCCACGTTCTGTATCAAACAAATTACGAATCCCTGGGAAGGGCTCCTCGCTGGTAATTTGCTGGTAAAACACTTTTTGCAGAAGTAAAACCTGATTAGAACGAAGCTCATTCGTGAACACTTCTCCTCCTTCCTCCAGAGTGGGTGGAGTGTTGGCACCCACCGTCGGGGCCTGGGTTTCCCAAGTGGCACTAGTGGTAAAGAACTCACTTGCCAATTCAGGAGACGTAAGAAATGCTGGTTCGATCCCTGGATGGGGAAGACCCTCTCGAGGAGGGCATGGCAACCCACTCCCATAGTCCAGGCATGCACACGCCCACCTCCTCACTCCCCAGAGCAACCAAGCCGCCCCAGGCGGACAGTGCCCCTCGGGGCACTCAGAAGAACTGCCTGCCCTGCAGTCTCTGGGACCCCAGCTGTTCTCCTAGACAGCCACACCACGGGACAGGCCTTATTTCTTTGAAAAAGATCGACCCAGCCTGGATTTGGCCTTACACATAGTGAAGAACATGGCCGCAGCATCCAAAGCCCTTCTGGTACCCAGGGATCCCCTTCCACTTGTCCACAAAGCCGCCTTCCACCTCCACCACCTCTTCTAATTAAAGCTGTTCATCCTCAAGCCCCTGCNGACAGGCCTTATTTCTTTGAAAAAGATCGACCCAGCCTGGATTTGGCCTTACACATAGTGAAGAACATGGCCGCAGCATCCAAAGCCCTTCTGGTACCCAGGGATCCCCTTCCACTCGTCCACAAAGCCGCCTTCCACCTCCACCACCTCTTCTAATTAAAGCTGTTCATCCTCAAGCCCCTGCATCCAAAATCAGTGACATCACTGTTGGCTCTTCGTGGAGTAGCGCGTCTGGGCCGTCGAGTGGTCATGCTCCAATCATGTCACTTTGCCTCTGCAGACTGCAGCCTCACCTTGCAGACCCACTCTCACCACGAGTCAGATAGACGCGTCTGCATTGCCATTGCATCAGAAGGAGCACTGTCTCTGAGAGAAAAACAAATGCACTTCACGTTTCAGACAACAGACTTTCAGTAACACCCCTTGGTCCGCCGTCCGTTAGCATCTTTTAAACCCCCTGAGTGTTTCGGCACCGCGTTCCTACGCTTGCGTTCTCTAATTCAGAAGCAAAAGAAACACCTCCAGAAAAGTCACATTTCAGGTGGATCATGGTGCGCATGTTAGAGAAATTCAGCTCAGTAAAATGTCCATGATGGAGCAAGGGCAGGAAAAGGAGGACTCAAAACGCCGCTTCCTTGGGCCCCATCACACGGCTTCCTCGGAGCTTTCTTGCATGTGAAGTGATGTGGATTTACTCACAACACCCCCAAGGGGTGTTATTGTTCCCATTCTACAGATGGGACACTAGAGGCTTAGAGACACTGACCAGACACTCCAGGACACAGAATCAAGTCTGCTCACCTCACCACAGCATCTGTGGCATCAAGCCCAAGAAGCTGGTCTGCAGCAAGGACTCAACAAGATTGCTGAATAAACACGCGAATAAAGGGAAAAGAAAACCGGTCCTGCCAGCGTCAGAGCCCCGTCCTGGGACTCCCGGGCTCACTCCACCTGCTGCTGGCTCCACTCAACGGAGACGGACGCCGGTGGGGTCCCATCGGAGGAGCAGCCAGGGCCCCTGCTGACGCCTGGGTGTCAAGCGGGATCTGTTCTCAAGAGGGGCTGGTGGGTACAGCAGGACAGCCGTCAGAAGGAAGAGGCCTTTTCCTAACTCAAAAATCACTTTAAGCGGGAGTTCCTCCGGATGAGGAGCTTTTGCTGGGCATTTTGAAAGGCTATCTATTTTTATTGCAATCAATTTTGTTAACATTGGATTTCCTAAAGAAGAAGAGGGGAATTGCCCATGTTATCTGCTGCTTGTCAGAAACCACATTTTTATTTCCATTCGCGGCTGGACTGGAGGCCCTGGCATACCTCCTCCGGGTACTAAAAATAGCAGCCTGCCACCGAGAGGCAGCCGCTGAGGCCAGTGTCGCTGGCGGCTGCACGGGAGCTAAGGGGCCCTGCTGGCCCCCCGGGGAGCCATCCAACTCCCCAAGGCTCAGGGTCTCCGTCTAGATCAGGACAGCCACTCCTCACACCTGAGATGTGAGCCTATGTCAGGAAGTTAAAACCACAGTTCATGAGCTGCTCGCAGTGGGGGCGGGGTGGCTGAGAACACAGCCTCCAGCCCCCCTCACCTCTTGGCCTCGTCTCCCACCACCTCAGCCCCTCACTCACTGCCCTCACAAGTGGCGCTCTGCTGGTCCATAACACAGAGGGACACACTCCTGCCCCAGGGCCTTTGCACCTCCTCCAGCCCCAGCACTCCGGCACCAGACTCCCCCACGGCTCACCTCCTCACCTCCCCACAGCAAGGGCGCCTCTGGCTGCCCACCCTGAAGCGTCTCCTGCATTTCCAGACGCTCTCCCTACCCCTGCTCTTTCTCTCCTCCCCCTTACCCACCCCCAACATTTTATTCTCTCCGCTGCACATTACACGCTCTCACGGGGTGAACGTATGTCCGTGTGTGACCGTCTTGGGCGCGTTTCCTTGTTCCTGCGTGTGCAGCGAGCCCTGGCTGCACAGGGATGCCGGGAGAGAGGGACTTCCAGCTGTCTGGTTTCCTCTCTTGCTTTTTTTCTCCCCCCTCTGTGTTATAATCAGAGAGAAAGTCCTGAGTGATGAAGTTGACCTGAATTGTGTCAGAGCAGGGAACAGGAGAAGAACAATGTTCCTCTAGAGAATTCAGTGGACAGAGGAGCCTGGTGGGCTGCTGTCTCTGGGGTCGCACAAAGTCAGACACAACTGAAGCAGCCGCCTGCCGTGTGGCTCACACCTGGGGCAGCGCCTGCACACAGCTGGAGCTCAGCAAGACTCATGACGCTTGTGCTAAAGAACCTGCCCATCAGTGCAGGAGACGTAAGAGACTCGGGTTCGATCCCTGGGTCCAGGAGATCCCCTGGAGAAGGAAATGTCAACCCACTCCAGTACTCTTGCCTGGAGAACCCCGTGGACAGGGGAGCCTGGCAGGCTTCCATCTTTAGAGTCGCGAAGAGTCGGACACGACTGAGGCGACTGAGCACAAACAAGACTCAGGGTGGGTGTGCTCCCCGGAGCTGGGCGGAACCGACAGCTGACGTTTCCTACGTGCGCATGCCTGTCTGCAAACCAGACTCCGACACTAGCAACGTGACCCGAAGGGCTTGCCCACGCCGAGAAGCTGCCCCTGGAATTCGGAGGTGCCTCACCCTCGCCATGAGCTCTAAGAGTCTCTGTCCCAAGTGCTTATCAGCACGGCCCCCATGGACCCCAAGGGACACAGGCAGTCCCAGCACCCAGCCAGGACCTGGCCTCTCACAGTCGCTGGGGTGCCAGAGGGGACTCCACCAAGGGCCGGCCAGGGGCTCACGAGCTGCACCCTCTCCAGGAATCTGTGCCCTCACGGCCTGGCTGCCCACACACTCGCCTCGAATCAGGGAGGGTTCCCACACGCCCACCCTGTGTTCACAGCTCCAGAGATGTCTCAGCCAGAAACACTCGTGGTCCAGAACCAAGGCACGGAATTCAAGGCCAAGGGGACCATGATAGGGCCCTCTGCGTGACTCTGCACAGGAGGCCACAGCTCTCTCAGTCTGCTCTGTCCATCCCATCCTGGGGTGAACTCCCACTCCCCGCTCTGCACGAGCTTCAACCCGTCTCCTCTGCTAGGCTCCCCCAGTAGCCAGCCCGGAGCAGCCCTCAGCTCGTCCCCGAAACCGTGGCCACGGGGGGCAGCCTGCCTCATGGCTGGACCCTGAGCAGCTACAGGGGCGGTAAGTTCAGCTCCACCGGAGTGCCTGGCACCGTGAGCGTTCAGACCCAAGACCCTGCCCCGAGGGGCCCAGGAGGTGCCTGGGGGCAGATCACAAAGACGGTGGTGGAGGGCAGTCCCCTGGACCTCAGCGCCCACAGGGGGGTGAAGCTGGCATCTCCTCCTGCTCCAGAGATGCCCCGCCCCCTGGCAGGTGGTTATCTAACTTCCTGGCTGCACAATGCCACCCAGGGACACTCCAGAGCGGTCAGCACGCGGGGTCACCAGGATGAGCCTCCTGGAAATCCTCAGGCCCACAATGCTCTAGGAGATCCAGGATGTGACTCAAAGTCACGTTCTCTTGCTAAACACAGACCAATAAATTGACAGTGGCTGTCGACCCTCAGGGAGCTGGGTGCCTCCCTTTCGGAGGCAGCAGTACAAGCCGCTGATGGACAGAGAGGGGAGGGTACATCGTTTCACGGCTAAGCTGCACCCCTCCCGCCGCCCCAGCTACTCCGAATCAGTTCAGGAGAGCAAAGGAGTGGATGCGTTCGCGGGTGATGGACAAACCTGCCGCTTCGGGAACGGACACGCATCGGGCCACCTTTCCTGCTGGACACTTGTCACCATCCCAGCACCGTGGCGCTTGGGGGGTTGGGGCTGCAAGGCTGGGGGAAGGGGCTCAGCAGGGTGACCAACCCAGCATCCTCACGCCCTCGTCCCCAAGCCCAGGACCATCGGTGCCTGGCCTGCTCGTCACGGCACACGGCCCATGAAGAGGCTCATCAGCCCCCCGCCCATGGCTTCCCATCTGCCCCTCAGGGCCAACTGCCCTACCTACACACGAGGAAACCAGGCCTAAGAAGGGGCCAGGACGGTGTTTCACACGTCACTCTCAGAGGGCTCACAACAACCCTCTGCCGTGTGCGCAGTGATGGCGCCCATTTTACAGATGGGGAAACTGAGGACGGAGGGGCAGGGCCTCCCTTGAAGCCCCAGCAGGCAGAGCCAGGGACCGGACTGAAACACAGAAAGGGCGGCCACGGAGCTGGGCTCTGACTGACCCGGAAGGTGCCTCATGGCACAGAACTGGGGCGGAGTAAGGGGGCCTTGCCAAGACCCCCTGGGGACTTGACGCCCCGTCTGAAAAACGCTCACTATGCAGGAACCGCCAGCCTCACCTGGAGCCTCCCTCTGGCCCTGGGGAGAGCGGAGGGCCCGCCCCCATGGCAGTGGGAAGCTGCCCTGCTCTGAACCGCAGGGAGTATGCTCCTCGCGAGGTGTGAGCCCACACTTGGCCCCACGTATGAGCGGGAGGGCTGCAGGGGATGCGGCTGAGGGCCTGTGTCCGCCGTGGAGTCGGGGCTCAGCGACAGCCAGGAGGTACAGTCACGGTCACCCTGACCGTGCTTATGGGGGTCCCATCCCCCCTCGGGGCTTCTGCAGACCAAGTTTGCAGCAGGTGGGCGGCCCCTGGACCATCCCTCCTGCTGTCCGGGCTGGCCTGCCCCCTCTCCTAGCTCCAGCAGTTCCCCAGGCCATCATCACCTCCTCACTGTTCCCCCAACCTGGGGCGCCTCACCTCCTGAGACATGGGAGTGGGACCACACCTGCCCCCCGCCATCCGCCTCCACCATCGAGTGGGCCGAGTAGTCAAACTCCGGGGTGCAGTCCCCAGCCTGGCCACTCTCAGCTGTGTGACTGACTCCCCCGGATACCCCACCATACGCAGGTGGTGATATATAGGTGTGCCGACCTCATGGGGCGTCGTCACAATAGGAGTTGACCTGAGCCACGGGGACCCCAGATCAGCGCTTGGCAGGGCAGCAGAGAGGTTTGGCTTTAATGCTGTTCCCGGCACCCTGTAGCCACGTCCCTGTGGGGCCCTGTGATCCCTGGCCCTGCTCAGCTTTGACCTGGACTCCTGGTGCCTGACAGTCCATTGAGTGGAATTAAACTGAGCGTCCTGGGGCTCCTCCCCAGTGTCTCCCATGGATAGGGGGCGGAGTGGTCCACAGTGACGCTCCCCCGCCCCCCAGGAGGGAGGAAGCCAAGCGCCTCCCCCCGGAGACGGCAGCAGCTGGCGCGGCAGGAGCTCCACGTCGTGCGAAGCCCGGCTGCCTGCCGAGGGCCCGATTGAAATGTTGGCACGCCGGAGCCAAGCGGGAGTCTAAAGGTCACGGACCACAAGGCTCAGCAGGGAAGCAAATTAAGAGCTCGGGACCAGAACCCGGGGTGGTGGGGGGTGGGCTTCAGAGATGATGAAAAGAATGGCTCCGCTGTCCGGGGTGCCACAGGGACTGGCATAATGAGGCTGCACGCCACGCCTCGCTTGCTAACTGGAGCTCTCGGTGGACTGGGCGCCGGGGGCCCAGGGCCCCAGGGCTGGACGCTGGGGGGAGAACGTCTCTGGGAAGGGCCACCACGAGGCCCAAACATGGCGGCCCCCAGCCCCCAGGCAGAGGCCATGGCATCACCAGGCGCCCGCACTCCCCTCCCCTCTGCCTGCCCACCCATCCCTCCGTCCTCCTCACGGGTCCTGCTCCTGGGATGTCAGGGCAGCTGGAGATTCCGGCCCCACCAGCAGGCCACCAAGAGTGGGGCTGGGATCCCGACCTGAGCATGTCACATGGGCTGCCAAGCGCCCTTGGCCACCTCCCATCTGGAAAAGCCACCACACCCTCAGGCCCCTGAGGTTCCCTAGAGACTGAACCACATGGAGTTTCTCGTCCCAGTTCCGGCAGCGGGAGCAAAGTCAGAGCCACAGGTCAGAACCCAGAGCCCGCAGTGACCCGAGTGCCAGGTGCCCCGACGGGCACAGAAACCACACGGGTCCAGCCCGCAAGGCGTGGGCTCACTCGGTGGGGTGAGTCTGTCTCCTGTAGAGGTCAGGTGGCAGGAAAGTCACAGCCGCCGAACAGCTCACGTCCCAGAGTTGCTCAGACCATGGGACACTTATCAGAATGCAGGAACTGACCTGAGCCACGGGGACCCCGGAGCAGCACCTGGCGGGACAGCCAAGAGGTTTGGCTTTAATCCTGCACCTGGCGCTCTGAGCTCCCTGCCATGCCGCACCGCGCCCAGTGGCCCCGAGTGTGTGTGAGTGTGACGGGCAGTGGGACAGCGAGGTCACACTCATCCCAGCCCCGATGCCCGGCCCACTCTCAGCTAGCTACGGCCTCTGAGTCGGAGAACTAACTTGCTTGCAGAGAGCTCTCCGTTCAGCTAAGATGCTCACGATCTTGGTGATAAGGAGGCTCCAAAGTGAGGAACCAAAAACAGGAAAAGCCCACCCTTGGCATTTCCTGGGGCTCCTCAAACACGGAACAGCTGTGCCATCCCCCGACTTCCAGCCCAAAACAGAGCAGGGCCTGGCCATGAACTCTGGACTGGGGAGATTCCCTCCCACGGCAGAACCGCTCATTCTTAACCTGAACGGCGACATTGAGCAGGAGATGGTCTGTGGCAGCAGGGACATACGGCAGTCCGGATCAGTGAACTCGGGGAGGGGCCGTAGCTTTCTTTATCCTGCCTGGAAGCCAGCAGGCTGTCAGGGCTGCACGGCCCTGCCCCCTCCGCCCATTAGGAATAAATCCATCGTGAACATCCCCTCGCTGGGTCCGTCCTAGACGTCAGGACTTGGCCTGCCAGCAAACAGGATGGCACCAGCCACAACTGTGGGGCGCGTTTGACGCAGCTGCCTCAGCTTCCACTCTGGACCCCAGAGGCATGCGTGCTGTCAGATGGACTCAGGTTCAAATCCAGTCTCTGCTCCTTAGGCTGTGTGACCTCAGGCCACTAGGCAGCCTCCTCCAGCCTCGACTGTAAGGGAGGGGAGGGGGGCCATTCTCCGGGGTCGAGCAAAGACAGCCTGGCAGTCCCGCTCCAGCACACACGCCTTAAGCAGTGACTCGAGGCTCCTGACCCTCCTGGTGTGACGGGAACCAGAGATCAGAGGCCCCTGGGCTGCAGGGGTTGCCAGGGGGAGTTCTGACCTGCCACAGCCACATTTTCTCACCCTCGTGGCTTGAAAATACAGCTCCAAACTCTGACTTACTCCAGTCGAGAGGCGCGGCCTGTGTTCCCCTCCCCCTCCCCCAAACCCAGACAGGTTTCTGGCAGGGTGGTGGTGGAGGTGACACTTTGGGGCTTCCAAGGCTGCGTCCTGAAAAGTCATGGGGCCTCCGCTTCTCGGCTGGAGCCCCGCGCTGGAGCCCAGGACGTTCCCGTGAGTGCCCCTCTGCTCTGAGGCCACGGAGCCGGGAGGAAGCTCAAACTGGTCCACGGGCGAAGCACACCCAGAGAAGCTGAGAGTTCGTCCAGAGGGGAGCGCCCATCGAACCTCTGCGCTGTGTAACAGGAGCTAACACTGCATTGTAGGCCAGTTATATCGATACACCAACCCCGATGGTGGGAGCTCAGGCTAAGGCTGTTTCATCCGACAGCTCGGGGCACAGCAGGTGCCAGGGTCCCTGCCGCTTCCCAGGGCTGGACCTGACACACACATGGTCCCACCCCGACAACTCCCGCGCTGGCTGGACCATGCTGGTTCCAATAGGAAGGGAGGAGAAAGGCAGAAGGGTTCAGGAGGCAGTGACGCCGCGCCACGCTCCGCTCTGGCCAAAGGCTGCCGTCAGTGTCCTTTCAGTTCAGCAGTGGTTGTGGCCCCTCTCAGCCCAGAGCAACGTTGCACAAACATAAAGACACAGTGGTCCCTGCCGTCCAGAGTTGGACACTGAGGAACTGTAAGGACGGGTGAGTAGGACCCAGAAGGGCTTCCCAGGAGGTGCTAGTGGTAAAGAACTCGCCTGCCAGTGAGGAGACGCAAGAGACTCGGATTCAATCCCTGGGTCGGGAGGATCCCCTCGAGGAGGAAATGGCAGCCCACTCCAGTATTCTTGCCTGGAGAATCCCATGGACAGAGGAGCCTGGCAGGCTACAGCCCATGAGGTCACAAAGAGGTGGAAACGACTGAAGCGATTTAGCCCAGCAGCGACAGGACCCCATAATGATGAAAGACCATGTGTGCAGCAAAGCACCAGCGTGAGCAACCAGTGTAACTTCATCCAGGGGAATCAGGAAAGGCTTTGAAGAGAAGGCACTACCTCTCAATACCTCAAATATTAGGGTTTTGAAGCTTGAATAGGAGTCTGCCAACGTGTCTATATGTATATTTTTTAATAATTGGAGCATAGCCTTGAACACTCCCTTCCCTCTCTTTAGAGCTTTCTGTGATCATAACATTGGTACATCACTCCCTATAAGGTGGGCGGAAGCCTGGTCTGTTCGCCATCATGGAGAGGAAACACCCAAGGAAAGCTAGCAAGCGTCTTCCCTAAATAAAACGTGTATGAAGCTCAGGACGCTCGGATTGGCCTGTGTGGCCCCAGCGAGCGGATGGGACAGGTCACAATTCTCAGGGTTGCCCTGGAGGGAAGCGCAGAGGAGGGGAGGCTGAACAGGGCAACCTCCAGCTCCTCCCCCAGCCAGGAGGATCACCGCGATCGGGAGGTGTGGGCAGAAGGAGGTGACCAAAGCAAAAACACCGAATGAAAGGCGGGGTTTTAAGGGCAGAACGGA
>SJYA01013213.1:0-11128 GCA_006410615.1 Neotragus moschatus
CTCTCTCAGAATTTTCCACAGTTTATTGTGATCCACACAGTCAAAGACTTTGGCATAGTCAATAAAACATAATTAATGTTTAATATATTTCAGCTTTTAAGGGTTATAAATAGAAAATGAGATTGATATATGGAGAAAAATTGAGCTTGTTTTACAATGGATTTCATTAATCTCTAAGTCAATATTTAAACCATCATCATATACCTCCTTGGAATAATTGTTTCAGAACAACTGCCGTTTCTTGGCAACTGTGCATGATTAATGGAGGGGAACTGGAAAGAGAGCTCAAACCTTATCTTCATTAGCTTGGAAGCAATTGATATTTGTAGTTCCTTACTAAGTGAAATAGGTGGAAAGAAATACAAAATGATTATGATAACAGAAAGGAAGGTCAACAAGTTCAGATAAAGCCTCCTTGAAATTTATGCAGAAAATGTAACAATTAATGCTTCAGTTTAATATCTTTATACAACACTCACATCTCTTTCCCTAGCAAATATAGAAAATGGTTGAATGTGTAGGATGCAAACAAAATGTGTAACAAAATCCTTAATATAGATTAAAATGGTTAATCTAGAATTATTAATTCTTTCTAATTAATTTGTACCTCTTTTAGGAAGTACTATGTATATTCCTTTACTTTATCTCATTTTTATCATTCTCAATCTTTTCCAGGACACCTTAGCTGCTCATTTCTCACAAGATGTACTTGGTAATATTTGTTTATAATATTAAAGTAAACATTATTGTATGTGAAGAAAGTTGAAATCTAAGACTCATACCTAGGGCTCAGTGTCTTACATGCTAGACTAAGCAGTTATCAGAATTTCCTTATTTCGTCTCTGGTTCTCTCACATAAGTACTAATGAAGTTTGATCTCTCTGAGTCTCAGTTTTCTCATGGGCAAAAAAAACAAGGCACAGAGGATGAGTTGATTGGATAGCATCAACAATTTGATGGACATGAGTTTGAGCAACCTCCAGGAGTTGGTGATGCACAGGGAAGCCTGGTATGCTGCAGTCCATGTGGTTTGCAAAGAGTCAGACATGACTGAGTGACTAAACTGAACTGAAACACACTGGAATAATTATCTCCCCAGAAAAAGAGCCTAGTCTTTGAAATAGGGAAATTTTTCTTTGTTAGGTAAATTCCATGCTATCCTTTCTTTCAAGGAATTTGCAATATTGACAGAATAAAATAAAAATGTCTGTCATTATATCCAAATTAAAAAAAAAAGTTGATAAACTGAAGTCATAGAGAAATTGGGAGGCTAAAAATTGGAATGTTTCAAAGTTGTCTTTAGTAAAATTTTCTGGATTAGCTGGAGGGGTTTAACGAGAATAGAGAAGAGGAGAAAGGAAGAGAAGTTGTTAAGGTTGATGTAAGTTTAGACTATTTTCTCTTTTAAGTATCTTTGAGAGATACCACATACATACATAAAGGAATTCTACTTCAGTTATTTTTTTGCTAGTAAAAGTTTCTAAATACAATTTTATGAAAAATTAGAATTACTTGAAGGTTGTGGATTTTTTGTACTTATGTTTTTTAAAAATTTATTTATTTTTAAATTGAAGGATAATTGCTTTACAGAACTTTGTTGTTTTCTGTCAAACCTCAACATAAATCTGTCATAGTGAAGTGAAGTTGCTCAGTCGTGCCTGACTCTTTGCGACCCCATGGACAGTAGCCTATACCAAGTTCCTCCATCCATGGGATTTTCAAGGCAAGAGTACTGGAGTGGGTTGCCATTTCCTTCTCCAGGGAATCTTCCCAACCCAGGGATCAAACCCAGGTCTCTCACATTGCAGACCGACACTTTACTGTTTGAGCCACTGGGGAAGTCATAGGAATACATATATCCTCTCCCTTTTGCTTGTTATTTTCAGTGATCATCTTAGTCTCCCTGCATTTCCATTTCAGTCATTAATGCTCTAATAGTTTAGTGAGCTATGTGTGCTTTCTTAGAGTGAAAATATGGATACTTTATTTGATTTGAATAAGAAGAGTGATAGGGGCTTCCCTGGTCATGCTCTTGGTAAAGATTCCACCTGCCAATGCAGGAAATATAAGATTATTCCTGGGTTGGGAAGATCCTCTGGAGGAGGAAATAGCACCCTACTCCAATATCCTTGTCTGGAAAATCCTAGCCTGGAAAATCTGAATTGTAGTNCAGACCGACACTTTACTGTTTGAGCCACTGGGGAAGTCATAGGAATACATATATCCTCTCCCTTTTGCTTGTTATTTTCAGTGATCATCTTAGTCTCCCTGCATTTCCATTTCAGTCATTAATGCTCTAATAGTTTAGTGAGCTATGTGTGCTTTCTTAGAGTGAAAATATGGATACTTTATTTGATTTGAATAAGAAGAGTGATAGGGGCTTCCCTGGTCATGCTCTTGGTAAAGATTCCACCTGCCAATGCAGGAAATATAAGATTATTCCTGGGTTGGGAAGATCCTCTGGAGGAGGAAATAGCACCCTACTCCAATATCCTTGTCTGGAAAATCCTAGCCTGGAAAATCTGAATTGTAGTGCTGGAGAAGACTCGTGAGAATCCCTTGGACTGCAAGGAGATCAAACCAATCAATCCTAAAGGAAATCAACCCTAAATTTTCATTGGAAGGAATGACGCTCATGCTGAATCTCTAGTACTTTGGCCACCTGATGGGAAGAGCCAACTCATTGGAAAAGACTCTGATGCTGGGAAAAACTGAAGGCAAAAGGACAAGAGAGAGGCAGAGAATGAGATGGTTAGATAGCATCACTGACTCAACAGATATCAGTTTGAGCAAACTCTGGAAGTGAAAGATAGGGAAGCCAGGCATGCTGCAGTACATGGGGGTCACAAAAAAGCAACTTTTTTTGGACTTAATGACTGAACAACAAAGACAGTGATAGGAAAATTATTCTTAAAAGTACATAAACTCTGTAAAACTTGTTTTTAAGGACTTGTAATTAAAATACCTGAATCATCCAAATGTATAAGATAATGTATTTTCTCTTGAGTTTTGGGCATATTCACCGGGTTCCTTGTGTGTGTGTCTCAGTGTGTGTGTGTGTGTTTTAAAACTACATTCCAGACATTTTATAAGAATGAACTGAGAAGCTTGGACCATAATATTTTATTCTCTAAATGTTTATTTCCTGAGATGACAAAGTGTTTTTAGTTTGGGGTGGTTAAGTTGAGGTTATCATATAGTTTCAATTTATATGAAACTTGATCTAGACTAGATATGGGTCATTATTTTAATTTTACTGAATTTATCTTTAATTATTCTAATGTCCAGTATCCCAAACCATATGTTTTTCCCTCATTATTCAGATTGGAAGAAAGCTGGCATTGATCTCAGCTTGTTTAGGTTCACTTTTGTATTCTACTCCAGTAGAGGCCTAGTATATGACTACCATGAGAGTATACAAAAATAGATGATTTATGTATATTACCAACCTCTAATCCCCTGTTGCTTTCTTGCAAAACTAGGAAGAAAAGAATATCAGGGTGAGAAATTACTTGACTAAAATATCTGTCCTTGCATTAATGCTCTCGTAGATCGATTCATCTCATCAACTATAGTGTTCTTCGAGGTTCTCTGTTTTCTCTCCATTAAATTGTCCACCTACCCATACCTGTAGTGTAAGTCCATCTTCATGTGCATAAGCTGCCAAAGTCTCTACTCATATATGAACATTCCATTTAACTCCAACGTATAATTTTCTCACAAATTCCTAGCATCCAATCCATGTCACAAAGTCATAGGAAATATGTAAAAATAATTTTAACACTACATTAGTTAGCTTAATATATTTAAAATATTATCACTTAAACTCAGTTATACCTCAATTAAAAATAAAATATTAAATTCCACCTGTAATCATATACAATTATTAATGTAATAGTTTGTGTTATTATACTAAATTTGAAATTGGGTATGTACTCTATGATAGCATATCACAATTTATATGCTAAATATTTTTGGTAAGATTTGATCTATATGCATTTTATAAAATTTACAGTTGAAAAGTAGATTTACATAACCAAATTGTACTAAATATAATTAAAGTTTTGTAAATAAGCAAGTCAAGTATCAGTTTTTACAATTTAATTGTAATTATAAATACATTGTTACAAATTTAGATATTCAGCTGTACTAGCCACGTTTCAAGTGTTCCATTGCCACATGTGGTTAATGGCTACCGTATCCTTGAACACAACTCTTAATTGTTGCCCTTGTCCTGAATTTTCTTCTCTCCAAATTCACATGGCTTCTTGCCCAAAGCTCACCATTTAAAATTAATGTATTATCTTTATGGTCTTCTTGAAAATGAAAGTGAACATGTTAGTTGCTCAATTGTCACCCTTTGTAACTCCATGGATTGCAGATCACCAGGCTCCTCTGTTCATGGAAGAACACTGGTATGAATAGCCATTCCCTTCTCCAGGAGAATCTTCCTGATCCAGTGATTGAACCTGTTTCTCCTTCATTGTAGGCAGATTCTTTACCATCTGAGCCCCTAGGGAAGTCCTACAGTCTTTTTACTACCTACTAATTAGTGGACTTTACAATGTCAGCAGTTTCAATCCCTGGGTCAGGAAGATCCCCTGGAGGTGGGCATGGCAACTCACTCCAGTATTCTTGCCTGGAGAATCCCATGCACAGAGGAGCCTGATGGGCTACGATACATAGTGTTGCAGAAGTCGGACATGACTGAAGTGACATAGCACACATTATATGAAAAAAGATCTGTTAGAAAGTAATGAACCAGTAACATTTGTCTCTGTCTTCCTCTGTCTTTGTCTTTTCCAATAATTGTTAGTTAGGGTAAAGTGATATACTTAGACTCTGGTGGCTCCGATAGTGAAGAATCTGCCTGCAGTGCAGGAGACCCAAGATTGATCTCTCGGTCAGGAAAATCTCCTGGAGAAGGGCATGGCAACCCATTCCAGTATTTTTGCCTGGAGAATTCCATGGACAGAGGAACCTGGTGGGCGACAGAGTCAGACAGGACTGAGTGACTAACATGTTTTAAGTTTCTTTTTTTGGTTATCTGGTTGGATTTCTTGACATAAGCAGGTATAAGAAGACAACAGTTGCTTTCCTGAATATGTCAGAAACTACCATCAGCTACAATAAGCATCAATTGTGCTCTTCCTTACATGTGAATGCCCTGACTGTTAGTCTTACAAAGACTCTTTTTCTTTATCATCCTTATTATCATAGCAAACACTGTCTTGACACGTATTTACATCAAGAAGATGCTATTTTGTACAAAACTACTCCAAGATTTTGATATAGGAAACCAAGTAGAAAGTACTTAGTCCAAATTTGTACACCAAACTGATGACAAAACTTTGAGACTCTCATTCCTTATGTGAATTGGGAACTGCATGTGTTCACTATATTTGCATCATTGATCAAGACATCACTATGAGAACAGAATCTACAGGAGCAATAGATGGTTACATTTATTTTTACCTAAGAGATCAGCTGATATATTAATGTCACCTTATTTTTAACACTTTGTATACCTCACTCTTGCATATTATAGGTATATCTTAGGCCAAGTTTAAATTGGTTGGGGAAATCTCAATGAATCCCTCACCCTAACAGTGCTAGCAGGTGATTCCCTCCTCCCCATCAAGTCTGCCTCCAGATTACCATTCAAACTCTAAAATCATCATACCTATTTTGTGCTTGGTTTTATTCATTCTTACCACATACAGTGAATTATGTTCCCTACACTCAGGAGGACTGACAAATAAAACCTGTGAATATATCATTTTATACAGATACAGTTTGATTTTACTTGGTTTTGCTCTATTAATTTGTCAAAGTGTTTGTTAGTAAAATTTGGCAGTGCCAGAGTGTTGAATGTTGTATTGATGGATATCCTAACTCTTACTTTGTAGCTTACAGCTGTAACTGTATCCTACACTTAGAAATATTAAGCTCTTCAGGAAATTCCCAAGTTCTAAGACAAATACAAAATGAATTGTCTTTGTGCTCTAACAGCTTTCTTTACAGTACTCATTTAAAAGTGAGTCTTGGGATAAGTGAGTGAGAGTAGGAACAGATAAATGACAAGTCAATATAATTTTTTACATTGTAGACTACAGATGGGCTAGTAATAACCATTAGTTATTAAATGATCAAAGTGATCAGACAATCTCAGTGAAAGGTAATCAGAAGAAAACTACTGCATTAAGATATAATGATAGTAATTTTTTTTATTATGTGTGCTCTTTACTTTTGGGGAGGCTTCCAGAATTTTAATCATTAACTCAGAAATATCATTGCTGAAAAATCAATTCGAATTCAATTAGGAGATGACCAAGGTTACCTGTCACATACAATTATTTGCTGTAATTATTCACTTGGCCTCTAACTTTTAGATGTTATCCTTAATAACTTAAGGTATTAATTTTGAATTTGGGATATTTATTTTCTTTCTCCTATGTCATTGTAACCATTTATAGCAATTCAGCTGAACAAGTCCTTAAGTCTTGGGCAGGAGTTTTAGTGAATGAAAAAATTAGTACATTATAGCTGAACTCAGGTACACAAAGGGGAGGCACATTAAGTCATTTGCTCAGTTCACACTTTGTTTATATGAATGCTCCTTAATATTGCAGCTATTTTCTCCTCAGGGAAGTAGAAATTATAATATTATCCATGCTCTCTTTTTTGAGATGTGCTTTCCTAGGAAAACTGAGGTCAATAGCAGGATGCACACAGTTTTAGACCCTAAAATCCTACAACCTTATGAGAACATTTTAATGGGTTCTAATTTGTGTTTTATAATTTGCTTATATTTTCATCTGGGAACCAGATGTTTACTTAGTGGTACCTTAATGTAACAAAAGGATAACAAAATATCTTTAATTCATTAAACATTAATTTGGTGACTTTTAGTCAACACATGAAGAATGAGGGGTAAAATTAAGGACTGTAAAATTGTAAAGGCATATTTAATTAGAACAATGAATTTTTTGCTCACTATATGCTAATAGAAAAGCAGACGTTTCTCTAAAATTTGAAAGTGCTATATTTCTACATATAAAATATATTGTAAAGTGGATAGTACATATATAGAGAGAAACTATACAGAGTTACAGAAATGTAACTCTATATATATCTTTACATAAAAGTTTAGATAGGTTATTGGGGACAGATATTTAATGAGCTTCTGCATCAACTGAGAATATTTAGACAGTACATCATTAGACACATTAGGATACAAAAGGCACAAATGAAAATACATAAAAGATATTTCATCTCTTAAACAGTATATTTGAGGTGAGGCAGACTTTTCTTATTTTCTGATAGATAAGTATTTTCTAACAGAAAAGTAATGAGAGATGCATGTATAATTTAAAATTTATTGTAGTCAAATCAAAAAATTTGTCAACTTGAATTTATCTTGGTAACATATGTTAGAGTATATCAAAATACTATTTTAATATGTAGCCAATAGAAATTATTAATGAAATATTTCACAAGCTTTTTCTCATAATAATTTCCTAGATAAGTTTCTATTTTGCACTTACATTTTCTTATCTTCAGTTTTTATAAAAATTACGGTAGAAAAAGAAGACATAAATACTAAGTTTTTCCCAAAAAATGTAAAATTTTCAATAATTGGACAGAGGGCCAAAAATTATTTAATTTAATATTTGACCCAATACTGAAACACTAACTCATTTATCTAATTTAGAACAAATAATTTCATTTTTAAAAACAAATCAATTTCAAAATTACATCTGTAAATAGATAAATCGTCTAAATTTTGGGTCACTTCGGTATTATTAATGCCAAATTTAAGTGTGATGCATAAATTGAAAAGCAGTTTTAAGTTTATCAATATTAAAATATTCCCTTAAGTTTTTTATTATTTACAGCCAATTCATATAGTATTGGTGATAAAAAATAAAATCTTTATTTAGATATGTAATATAATTTCAAAAATCACCATTATTGGTGTATATCAAGTTAAATTGATTCTTAACAAAATCCTTTTGTCTAACTAGGTCACAAATAAGCTTATTTTTCCCCCTTATAGGTCTAAGTTAATTCTGACATTTTCAGTGCAACATTGTGAGAGGATATAAATCACAAGGACAATTACTGTCTTTGATTAAATAATTTTTATCAAGCATTTTTAAAACTCAGAGAATCTTGAATTGAAACACTAGGGGGTATCAGATAGTGAGAACTCACATAACGGAAACCACTATAATACAAAACCTGGCTTCACCCAACCACCAATAGCACCCTGTACAGGATGCCTCCTCTAAACAATAAACAAAACAAACATTCCAAATCATTAGCAGAGAGGATTACCACCTCACTCAGTCATTCAGTTCAGTTGCTCAGTTGTGACTGACTCTTTGCGACTCCATGATCTCAGCACACCAGGCTTCCCTGTCCATCACCAATACCCGGAGTTCACTCAGACTCACCTCCATTGAGTCGGTGATGCCATCCAGCCACCTCATCGTGTGTCGTCCCCTTCTCCTCCTGCCCCCAATCCCTCCCAGTATCAGAGTCTTTTCCAATGAGTCAGCTCTTCACATGAGGTGGCCAAAGTACTGGAGTTTCAACTTTAGCATCATTCCCTCTAAAGAAATCCCAGAGCTGATCTCCTTCAGAATGGACTGGTTGGATCTCCTTGCAGTCCAAGGAACTCTCAAGAGTCTTCTCCAACACCACAGTTCAAAAGCATCAATTCTTTGGTGCTCAGCTGTCTTCACAACCTAACTCATATCCATACATGACCACTGGAAAAACCATAGCCTTGACTAGACAGACTTTTGTTGGCAAAGTAATGTCTCTGCTTTTCAATATGCTATCTAGGTTGATCATAACTTTCCTTCCAAGGAGTAAGCGTGTTTTCATTTCATGGCTGCAATCACCATCTGCAGTGATTTTAGAGCCCAAAAAATAAAGTCTGACACTGTTTCCACTGTTTCCCCATCTATTTCCCATGAAGTGATGGAACTGGATGCCATGATCTTCGTTTTCTGAATGTTGAGCTTTAAGTCAACTTTTTCACTCTTGTTTTTCACTTTCATCAAGAGGCTTTTTAGTTCCTCTTCACGTTCTGCCATCAGGGAGGTGTCATCTGCATATCTGAGGTTATTGATATTTCTCCCAGCAATCTTGATTCCAACTTGTGCTTCTTCCAGCCCAGCGTTTCTCATGATGTACTCTGCATAGACGTTAAATAAGCAGGGTGACAATACATAGCCTTGACGTACACCTTTTCCTATTTGGAACCAGTCTGTTGTTCCATATCCAGTTCTAACTCTTGCTTCCTGACCTGCATATGAGTTTCTCAAGAGGCAGGTCAGGTTGTCTGATATTCCCATCTCTTTCAGCATTTTCCAGTTTATTGTGACCCACACAATCAAAGGCTTTGACATAGTCAATAAAGCAGAAATAGATGCTTTTCTGGAACTCTCTTGCTTTTTCCATGATCCAGTGGATGTTGGCAATTTGATCTTTGGTTCCTCTGCCTTTTCTAAAACAGGCTTGAACATCAGGAAGTTCACGGTTCACGTATTGCTAAAGCCTGGCTTGGAGAATTTTGAGAATTACTTTACTAGCATGTGAGATGAGTGCAATTGTGTGGTAGTTTGAGCATTCTTTGGCGTTGCCTTTCTTTGATATTGGAATGAAAACTGACCTTTTCCAGTCCTGTGACCACTGCTGTGTTTTCCAAATTTGCTGGCATATTGAGTGCAGCACTTTCACAGCATCATCTTTCAGGATTTGAAATAGCTCCACTGGAATTCCATCACCACCACAAGCTTTGTTCATAGTGGTGCTTTTTAAGGCCCACTTGACTTCACATTCCAGGATGTCTGGCACTGGGTGAGTGATAACACCATCGTGATTATCTTGGCCTTAAAGACATTTTTTGTACAGTTTTTCTGTGTATTCTTGCCACCTCTTCTTAATATCTTCCATTTCTCTTAGGTCCATACCATTTCTGTCTTTTATTGAGCCCATTTTGCATTAAATGTTCCCTTGGTATCTCTAATTTTCTTGAAGAGATCTCTAGTCTTTCCCATTCTGTTGTTTTCCTCTCTTTTTTTGCATTGATCACTGAGGAAGGCTTTCTTATCTCTTCTTGCTTTCTTATCTCTTCTTTGAAACTCTGCATTTGGATGCTTATATCTTTCCTTTTCTCCTTTGCTTTTCGCTTCTCTTCTTTTCACAACTATTTGTAAGGCCTCCCCAGAGAGCCATTTTGCTTTTTTGCATTTCTTTTCCATGGAGATGGTCTTGATCTCTGTCTCCTGTACAGTGTCACGAACCTCCATCCATAGTTCATCAGGCAGTCTATCTATCGAATCTAGTCCCTTCAATCTGTTTCTCACTTCTACTGTATAATCATAAGGGATTTGATTTAAATCATACTTGAATGGTTTAGTGGTTTTCCTAACTTTCTTCAATTTAAGTCTAAATTTGGCAATAAGGAGTTCATGATTGGAGCCACAGTCAGCTCCCAGTCTTGTTTTTGTTGACTGTATACAGCTTCTACATATTTGGCTGCAAAGAATATAATCAATCTGTTTTTGGTGTTGACCATCTGGTGATGTCCATGTGTAGAGTCTTCTCTTATGTTGTTGGAAGAGGGTGTTTGCTATGACTGGTGAGTTCTCTTGGCAAAACTCTGTTAGTCTTTGACCTGCTTCATTCCATATTCCAAGGCAAATTTGCCTGTTACTCCAGGTGTTTCTTGACTTCCTATTTTTGTATTCCAGTCTCCTATAATGAAAAGGACATCTTTTTTAGGTGTTAGTTCTAAAAGGTCTTGCAGGTGTNGGTGAGTTCTCTTGGCAAAACTCTGTTAGTCTTTGACCTGCTTCATTCCATATTCCAAGGCAAATTTGCCTGTTACTCCAGGTGTTTCTTGACTTCCTATTTTTGTATTCCAGTCTCCTATAATGAAAAGGACATCTTTTTTAGGTGTTAGTTCTAAAAGGTCTTGCAGGTGTTCATAGAACCGTTCAACTTCAACTTCTTCACCATTACTGGTTGGGGCATAGACTTAGATTACCGTGATATTGAATGGTTTGCCTTGGAAACCAACAGAGATCATTCTGTCATTTTTGAGATTGCA
>SJYA01013214.1:0-11086 GCA_006410615.1 Neotragus moschatus
ACCCTGATGCTGGGAGGGACTGGGGGCAGGAGGAGAAGGGGATGACCGAGGATGAGATGGCTGGATGGCGTCCACCGACTCAACGGACATGAGTTTGAATGAACTCCGGGAGTTGGTGATGGACAGGGAGGCCTGGCGTGCTGCGAGTCATAGGGTCACAAAGAGTTGGACATGACTGAGTGATTGAACTGAACTGAACTGAACTGAATGCTGTGGTATTTTTTTTAACTTTTCCCATACACATCTCTACAGAAGGGTAGACAGTAAATGCTAAAAAATTACCCCAACATCAGACAAGTCATGAGATGATCCACTATCTTTTTTCCATCAGAGGAAGCAGATGGTAATAAAAGATTGAATAAAATTCATGTGAATTAAGTAGATAATAAATAATTTATAAAATGTGATTACAGCCACTCCCTCCTAATTTGTTCCAAGTGTCCTTAACAGATTGAATAATCCATAACTCTAAGCCTATGAGTTAAAATAATTATAATTATAATTCATAATAATTCAAGTTTATACTTGAAGGTGTAAACCATTGACATGAAACAATTAAAGGTGCATATTATACATTTTAAGGCAGTATTTTGAAAATGTGTATTGTCTCTAGTTAGGAACAGAATATAAGGAAAATATCTTTAATGCTTGATATAAATAGCATAAAAGTCATTCTTATGCCTTTTCAGTTTGTTTATCCACCCTGCTATTTCCAGAAATCTCCTTTGGTAGCCTAGATAAAGTTGTTTAAATATTTCCTGAATCTGATCCTCCAGCCTTTCAACCTTGAGTTGGGTCCATAAAAGGGGAGCATTTTAAAATTTTGTTGGTTTCTGACCACTTTGAGTTCTAATTCCCTGCATCCACTGAGGACGCGTGGTAAATTTTTGGCATCAGATGAAATGTTCATAGTGAAGTGTTTACGTGTCTCATACTTCCACAAATACCATTCCCCCTGATGATCACAGAATTTAGGAAGCCAGGTGCAGTTTACAAGTACTGGGAGAATTATAAAAAACATTTATGCTTAAAAACGAACATCAAAGTCCCAACTCTCATGATACAAATAATCTTCCTTTGCTTGTCACATTAAATGTCTGAAAATGTTGACTTGATTCCAAATATAAAATTTCCTTTGGGAAAGTCTTCAAGAATGTTAGACGCCAAACATACACATGTGCGCGTGTTCACAGAAGCTCCATTCTCAAAGCCTAAAGGTGGAAACCACCATTCAGGTTACTCTCTACCGGCTGACAAGGGGACAAGCAGACGCGGCCCGTCCGCGCTGTGGGATGCGATTCTGCCCCAGAAGGAGCGAGGCGCTCACACAGGCCGCAGTGTGGACGGGCCTTGGAGACCAAAGGGCCCAGGCCGAAGGCAGGGTGGCGGCTGGCGGGGCTGGCCGGGCGGGTGGCTGCTTCAGGCACACGGTACCTTCTGGGCGGGGGGGCGTTTGGGGACCAGACAACGGTGGCGGCACAATGCCGTGCCAAAAGCCACTGTTTGACTCACTCTGAAGCGATGAACTGTGTATCTTCCAAATGTAGCCTCAATAAAGGGAGCAATTCTCAGAGGCCTTGAGTCAGAAAGCTCACAAAGAATTATAAAAACTCCCAGGCCAGAGGCAGCGCCGCAAGGTGGGGTCTGCGAACCCCAGGGCTGGACGCCCTGGTCCGAGTTCAGACCCTGCCAGGGACATCGCAACCGTCGAGGCCGGTGCCTGGGAGACGAGACGGACCATGTGGGCCCTCCTGCCTCAGGCTCAGCTGTGAGCGTGAATGAAGTAAGTACACACAGACACAGGCACTTTTAAACTACATAAACACCAAACCGAGCTACAGAAACGCACAAACAGCCAAGCATGGCACTGTGAGGGCCCTGGTTTTCAGAGGAAGAGCGCTCGCCGCTCACTGGTGTGCTGGGGCCATTTCCAGCAAGGAAAGCTGCGTTTGTTGGGGTGGTGATTTACAGAAGCCACTGCAGTGACCTCTGCCGAGGGCGCGTCCGTGAACACAGACGACCTTCATGTTTGGACGGCACGAAGCGGAAGGAGAAGGTGTTGGCCACTCGGTCACATCCGACTCTAGGACCCCACGGACCACAGCCCGCCTGGCTCCTCTGTCCATGGATTCTCCAGGCAAGAATACTGGAGTGGGCAGCCGTTCCCTTCTCCAGGGCATCTTCCACACCCAGGCTTTGAAGCCGGGTGTCCTGCACTGCAGATTTGTTTACAGTCTGAGCCACCAGGATGAGTCACGGTGTCTTCGAGGGATATCTGTTGACTCATAACTGCACCATCTTCTGCTATCTTGTGAAATGTTCCAGGTCCCAAAAACCAAAATCTTAGGAGTCAACAACTGGCACACTTATCTTTCTTCTAATCCCCTTCTGTATGTGTTTATTAGGCTCACTGTCTCAGTGGAGTTTTCCTGAGCTCTGGGGATAGGCCCTGGGAGCCCAGGGCGGGCAGGCGGGCCCAGGAAGGCACGCCTGGGGGCCGCTGAAGTGACTGAGGGGAAGTCATCACGCATTGCAGCACCAGCCTCCGGCCACAAGTACGAAACTTAGGAAACACATTCCCCCATCGTTTCCCGCAGGGAGGTGCCCAAATTCAGTGCTCCACAGACAGACGGTCGGAATGGGGAAACGTGCATGGGCTTAGCTCTCCCTCTTCAAATTAAAAAGCAATAAATGTAGGTCCTCCCAGGACAAGGAGGATGGTGACGACGGGGACAAGGACTCAGAAAAACATTTGAGGACGCACTCCTTCCTTCACGAACTGCCGCAGCCTCTTTGAGGAAACCAGAAAGAGCTCAGGGTTCAGAGAGTAAATTGTGTGGTTGTCAGCCAGTCCCTTCGCTTCTCAGAGTCCAGAGTCTGTTTTCTGTAAAAGGGGAAAATCACACCAGCCCTCAGAATTAGGAAGAGGATGAAACGAGCCAGCAGGCGTGAGTGAGCAAGCATTTCAGCGGCCGCACTGCGAACAGTTCACGAGTATTAACAGCGACTCAGTTAGCTCTCCTGGCAGCGTGACAGGCAGGCCCTGTCATTTTTCTCCTTTCACAGGTCAGGACGCTGAGGAAGGAAGGGGACGGAGCTGCCCAAGTTCACACAGAAAAAAGCATGGAGCCGAGATCTGAGCCCGGAACACCGCTGCTTAGACTCTAGACTCTGTGCTCCAACCACCATGCTATGTGCGCAGAAAAATATACGTATGTGTATGTGTCTACATAAATGTTTGTATATCGTCACCCTGCTTGTTTAGCTTCTATGCAGAGTCCATCATGAGAAACGCTGGGCTGGAAGAAGCACAAGCTGGATTCAAGATTGCCGGGAGAAATATCAATCACCTCAGATGTGCAGATGACACCACCTTTATGGCAGAAAGCGAAGGGGAACTAAAGAGCCTCTTGATGAAGGTGAAAGAGGAGAGTAAAAAAGTTGGCTTAAAGCTCAACATTCAGAAAACGAAGATCATAGTGGCTGGTCCCATCACTTCATGGGAAATGGATGGGGAAACAGTGGAAATAGTGGCTGACTTTATTTTTCTGAACTCCAAAATCATTGCAGATGGTGACTGCAGCCATGAAATTAAAAGACATTTACTCCTTGGAAGGAAAGTTATGACCACCCTAGACAGCATATTAAAAAGCAGAGACATTACTTTGTTGTAAAGATCTGTCTAGTCAAGGTTATGGATTTTCCAGTGGTCATGTATGAGTGTGAGAGTTGGTCTATAAAGAGAGCTGAACACCGAAGAAGACTCTTTTTTTTTGTTTGTTTTTTGGAGAAAACTCTTGAGAGTCCCTTAAACTGCAAGGAGATCCACCCAGTCCATCCTAACGGAAATCAGTCCTGGGTGTTCATTGGAAGGACTGATGTTGAAGCTGAAACTCCAGTACTTTGGCCACCTGATGTGAAGAGCTGACTCATTTGAAAAGACCCTAATGCTGGGAAAGATTGAGGGCAGGAGGAGAAGGGGACGACAGAGGATGAGGTGATTGCATGGCATCACTGACTCAATGGACATGATTTCTGGTAAACTCCGGGAGTTGGTGATGGACGGGGAGGCCTGGCGCGCTGCTGTTCATGGGGTCACAAAGAGTCAGACACGACTGAGCGAATGAACTGAACTGAACTGATATGTGTCTATATGTATATATACCCATATGTTATATCAATAAATACAAACAAAATGCATGTGTGCATATGAAATTCACTTGAAAAGTATTCACAAATGATGGCTTTTAAAATTAATCCCAGATCTACTTGGAAGAGGAAAAGAATGTCAGATTTGGGTGGTCTCCTTAATTCTCGTCTTTGGCAGAGACGCAGACGTGCGCACACAGCCGTGTGGGCATAAAGCTGCAGTATTAACAACAGATTTGATCGGATTCTGTGATGCGCATGCCTTCCATATTTCGTTTCTCCAAATGCACAGAAATGCTGTGTTTGCTGGTGTCTGTCTCAGCCTCTCCATGAATATTTGGAATTCTACCTTTATATCTGGTTTTATCCCTATCAGTGGCAGATGCAGCTCTGATCGCTTCATAGGACTGCAAAAGACAAGATGCTTGAGGCCAACCCAAGTATAATTTCTTTCAGGAGACACAGTGTGTGGTGGCCAGTGCCGGGAGCCCACAGACGGTCTCGTGGTGTCAAGCGAAGTCCTGTGGCTGGAGCAGGGAGAGGGGACGGCCGTCGCCATCCCGCCTGGCCTTTTCCTTCTCTTTTTTCCAGTGCCAGCTGACGACAGGGCAGAGCCCTCAGGAGGGAGGCCAGTGAAGGGCCTTGATGGCAGCTCCGTGCTGGCGCCGCGGGGGGCCAGGCGCAAGGCCTGGCGGGCGGCAGGCCCTTTCAGGGGTCGCCTCAGGAGGACTTACAGAAGTAAGACGATGAAAGGCGGTGAAGACAGAACCGTGAAGCATATTCAGTGTTTTCTAACCAGTCAGTGTGGAACCGGGTGAGAACACACGGCGTCTACCTTTCTGACTTGGGCAGACCTGAGGCCTGATGGTCTTGAGGCTACATTTCTGGAGGGCGAGTGACTCTCTGTTCACTGGGATGAGCCCATCTGCAAGCTCAGCCTCAGCAAAATGTGACTCCTGACCCCCCTCCTCATCCCAGCAGGCCCTGGATGGATCTGGGGAGACAGGATAACAAGCATCCCATGACGACAGTGGGGAATAATTTCATGCCTGAACTCATGGTTCATAGCACAATCTCTTAAATATAAATATATTTTATGATACTAAAAGAATTATAAACAAAATAATTGGCCTTAATCAAGGAATTCCTGCAATATCCAATTCCTTTGAGAATGATAAAGGGATTTTTGTCTCTTAGAAGTACATGGATCCTTTGCACCCAAAATTCTTCAATGACACAGTAGAATTACTCTAAATTTACTACTAGAATAATATAATTCTACTGAATTTTCTCTAAATCCCCAAATACTTTTTAAAAAACATGTGTTGCATAAATCATGATAAAAGAAAAACAAGCATGTGCTCCCAATATTACTTGAATATTTCCTCAGCTGGAGCACATGATCTTGGTGGAGAAGATACACACCCTGTGGAATCAATCTCACAGTTTATTTGGAATCCTCTCAAAAATGGGACGTGCCAACCATGGAATAGTTCAATATCAAGCTACATAAGTAGAATGCTGCTGCTGCTGCTAAGTCGCTTCAGTCATGTCCGACTCTGTGCAGCCCCATAGACGGCAGCCCACCAAGGTCCGCCGTCCCTGGGATTCTCCAGGCAAGAACACTGGAGTGGGTTGCCATTGCCTTCTCCAATGCGTGAAAGTGAAGAGTGAAAGTGAAGTCGCTCAGTAGTGTCCGACTTTGCGACCCCATGGACTGCAGCCCACCAGGCTCCTCCGTCCATGGGATTTTCCAGGCAAGAGTACTGGAGTGGGGTGCCGTTGCCTTCTCTGAGTAGAATGCTATCAAATATAAAATATTTACTTAGGAGAGGGCCATCTACAAAGGCACCAAGGAGGAACCAGTAGAAAGGGTATTTCTATGCCATGCCAGCCAGCCCCTGCCCTCAAACACCTCAGTCGGCGCATTTTCCATGCCACCGCAGCTCATACCGAAGACACACAGTTTGCAGAAATGTCCCAAGGNGTAGAATGCTATCAAATATAAAATATTTACTTAGGAGAGGGCCATCTACAAAGGCACCAAGGAGGAACCAGTAGAAAGGGTATTTCTATGCCATGCCAGCCAGCCCCTGCCCTCAAACACCTCAGTCGGCGCATTTTCCATGCCACCGCAGCTCATACCGAAGACACACAGTTTGCAGAAATGTCCCAAGGCCTCTTCTCACCTTTCTCACCCACATCATCCTCCAGGTCTATCACAATCAGCCTCTGAGCAGTGATTTGCCGACAGCTTTGAGCCTTGAGTTTGCTTTTGGACCCACGGATACTATGTCCATTCCTGTCTTCCTCGGTGTTGGAACTTATCTTTCCCCTTTCACTCCTAGAGTTTCCCGTGACCCCCCGAAGAGGCTGAACTGTGGCCTGGAGGAAGCGTGCTCTTTCACCATCCTCCGTGTCTTGCTAGTGGGAGGCTCAGCCACTGTGGAAGACAGCAGAGGAGTCAGACGTTTGACCGGAACCCACAGTCCCGGAGTCTCTCCTTCCCTGCATCAGCCCCTCACCCAGGCTCCCCTTTGCCTTGAACTGGGAGTAAGCAGCCCTCAGAGGAGGGTGCGGGACACCGGTCCCCTTCCTGCCTGTGTTCCAGAGGCGAGGGCGGCTACTCACCCTGACCTTGCTGCAGACGCTCATCAGTTCTACTCTCCTGCCTCTCTTCCTCCCAGAAAGTCAAAGGGGACAGCAAAGTGTCTAAGCGTCAGCTCAGCTGGGTGACCCGCGTGTGTCGGAGCTGAACGTCTGCAAGATCAGGAGGGCAGCCGTCTGCTGGTCGGGAGCAGAGCAGTGCGGGGCCAGCTCTGCACCCTCCAGAGAGGAATGCCGTCTCATGAACACGCCAGCTCCGTCAGAATTGGGAGCACATCCCACAGAGCTTCCCAAGGGCTTAGCTTACTCCAGGGCGAACGCATGTGGAACACAAATGAGGCAGGACAAAGGCCGACAGACTGCTGTCCAGAGAGCACACTGGCCATGGAGAACGCCCGCCTCCAGCAGCCCCAGAGATGACCTACGCACGACACCACCAGATGGTCAACACCGCAATCAGACTGATTACACTTTTTGCAGCCAAAGACGGACAAGCTCTAGACAGTCAGCAAAAACAAAACCTGGAGCTGACTGTGGCTCAGAGCATGAGCTCCTTGTTGCAAAATTCAGACTCAAATTAAGGAAAGTAGGGAAAACAACCAAGCCATTCACCATTCAGGCATGAACTAAATCAAATCCCTTACGATTACAAAGTAGAAGAGACAATGTATTCAAGGGATTAGATCCAGGGGGCAGAGTACCTGAAAAACTATGGATGGAGGTTCATAACATTGTACAAGAGGTGGTGACCAAAGCCGTCCCAGAGAAAAAGAAATTCAAGAAAGCAAAGTGGCTGTCTGAGGAGGCCTTACAAATAGCCGAGAGAAGAGAAGTGAAAGGCAAGGGAGAAAGGGAGAGGTATGCCCAACTGGACGCAGAGTTCCAAGAACAGCAGGGAGAGATAAGAAAGCCTGCTTAGGTGAACAAGGCAAAGAAATAAGGAAAACAACAGANTCAAGAAAGCAAAGTGGCTGTCTGAGGAGGCCTTACAAATAGCTGAGAGAAGAGAAGTGAAAGGCAAGGGAGAAAGGGAGAGGTATGCCCAACTGGACGCAGAGTTCCAAGAACAGCAGGGAGAGATAAGAAAGCCTGCTTAGGTGAACAAGGCAAAGAAATAAGGAAAACAACAGAATGGGAAAGACTAGAGATCACTTCAAGAAAATTAGAGATACTAAGGGAACATCCTTATGGCAGAAAGTGAAGAGGAACTAAAGAGCCTCTTGATGAAAGTGAAAGAGGAGAGTGAAAAAGTTGGCCTGAAGCTCAACATTCAGAAAACTAAGATTATGGCATCCGGTCCCATCACTTCATGGCAAATAGATGGGGGAAAAGTGGAAACAGTGTCAGACTTTGTTTTTCTGGGCTCCAAAATCACTGCAGATGGTGACTGCAGCCATGAAATTAAAAGACACTTACTCCTTGGGAGGAAAGTTATGACCAACCTAGATAGCATATTCAAAAGCAGAGACATTACTTTGCCAACAAAGGTCTGTCTAGTCAAGGCTATAGTTTTTCCAGTAGTCCTGTATGGATGTGAGAGTTGGACTATAAAAAAGCTGAGCTCCGAAGAATTGATGCTTTTGAACTGTGGTGTTGGAGAAGACTCTTGAGAGTCCCTTGGACTGCAAGGAGATCAAACCAGCCCATTCTGAAGGAGATCAGCCCTGGGTGTTCATTGGAAGGAATGATGTTGAAGCTGAAACTGCAATACTTTGGCCACCTGATGTGAAAAGCTGACTTATTGGAAAAGACCCTGATGCTGGGAAGGATTGGGGGCAGGAGGAGAAGGGGACGACAGAGGATGAGATGGCTGGATGGCATCACCATCCAATGGACATGGACATGGGTTTGAGTGGACTCTGGGAGTTGGGGATGGACAGGGAGGCCTGGCGTGCTGTGGTTCATGGGGTCACAAAGAGTCTGACACAACTGAGCGACTGAGCTGAACTGGACTGAAGGGAACATCTCATGCAAGGATGGGCACACTAAAGGACAGAAGCAGTGAGGACCCAACAGAAAGGGACTTAGAAGAGGCGGCAAGAATACACAGAAGAGCTGTCCAAAAATGATCGTAATGACCAGGATAACCACGATGGTGTATCACCTAGAGCCGGGCATCCTGGAATGTGAAGTCAAGTGGGCTTTAGGAAGCATCACTGTGAACAAAGGCAGTGGAGATGATGGGATTCCAACTACGCAGTTTCAAATCCTAAAAGATGATGCTGTTAAAATGCTACACTCATCATGTCAGCAAATTTGGAAAACTCAGCAGTGACCACAGGACTGGAAAAGGTCAATTTTCATTCCAATTCCAAAGAAGGGCAATGTCAAAGAATGTTCAAACTACTGCACAATTGCACTCATTTCACATGCTAGCAAGGTAATGCACAAAATCCTTCAAGCTAGAATTCAGCAGTATGTGAACCAAGAAATTCCAGATGTACAAGCTGGATTTAGAAAACGCAGAGGAACCAGAGATCAAATTGCCAAAATCCATTGGATCACAGAAAAAGAAAGGGAATTCCAGAAAAACGTCTATTTCTGTTTCATTGACTACACTAAAGCCTTTGCCTGTGTGGATCACAACGAACTGTGGAAAATTCTTCAAGAGATGGGAACACCAGACCACATTACCTAAATCCTCAGAAACCTGATGCAGGTCAACAAGCAACTGAACTAGACATGGAACAACAGAATAGTTCCAAACTGGGAAAGGAGTACATCAAGGCTGCATATTGTCACCCTGCTTATTTAACTTATATGCAGAATACATCATGAGAAATGCTTGACTGAAAGAAGCACAAGCTGGAATCAAGATTGCTGGGGAAAATATCAGTAACTTCAGATATGCAGATGATACCACTCTAATGGCAGAAAGTGAAGAGGAAGTAAAGATTCTCCCGATGAGGGTGAAAGAGGAGAGTGAAAAAGCTGGCTTAAAGCTCACCATTCAAAAAACTAAGATCTTGGCATCCAGTCCCATCACTTCATGGCAAATAGAAGGGAAAAAAGTAGAAACAGAAAAAGTAGAAAGAGTAACAGACTTTATTTTCTTGGGCTCCAAAATCACTGCAGACAGTGGCTGAAGCCATGAAATTAAAAGACTCTTACTCCTCAGAAGGAAAGCTATGACAAACTCACACAGTGTACCAAAAAGCAGAGATATCACCTTGCCAGCAAAGGCCTGTATAGCCAAAGCTACGGTCTTTCCACTAGTCATCTATCGTTGTGAGAGTTGGACCATAAAGAAAGTTGCATGTGTGAGAAATTGCTTCAGTTGTATCCAACTCTTTGTGATCCAGGGACTGTATCCCGCCAGGCCCCTCTGTCCGTGGGATTCTCCAGGCAAGAAACTGGAGGGAGTCTCCATGCCGTCCTCCAAAAAGAAGGCTGGGCACTGAAGAACTGATGCTTTTGAATAGTGGTGCTGGAGAAGATGCCTGAGAGTCCCTCAGACAGCAAGATCAACCCATCAATCCTAAAGGAAACCAACCCTGAATATTCATTGGAAGGACTGATGCTGAAGCTGAAGCTCCAGTACTTTGGCCACCTGATGCGAAGAGCTGACTCATTAGGAAAGACCCAGATGCTGGGAAGGATTGAAGGCAGGAGGAGAAGGGGACACCAGAGGATGAGATGGTTAGGTAGCAGTTAGACAGCATCTCCAACTCAACCGACATGAATTTGAGCAACCTCCAGGCGATAATGGAAAGTGGAGGAGCCTGGTGTGGCGCAGTCCATGGGGCTGCAGAGTCAGACGTGACTTAGCAGCTGAACAACAACATTTCACTTCATCTCTGCTGAGGCCACTTCCCACGGGTGACGAGCCAAGGATAAATAGCCATCAGCTGATGTCGGCCACCCCCATAGACACCATGTTCCATGTGGAGTGGGAAAAATTCTAACTCTAGTTCACCTGTCAACTGCAGAATGACCTCCACTTGGGGGTCAGTGACTCCAACCCAGTCTGTGCAGCACCAGTGACTCTCACGGGGAGAGCAACAACCTGGGCTGTGATCCCAGGGTGGAAAGAGCACCACGGGCTCACACATGCGCTCTCTTTCCACAGAAATCAGTCACCCTGAAACAGGAGGGAGCATGGCCTGGCTTATTTCTTTTCTACTGATGCCTTTGTGGGCACACTCTGATTTCTAAGACTTGCAGCCAACAAAATAAACACTGAGCGCCCTATATGTGCCTCGCCGAAGCTCATGCCACGGTGCCTTCCTGGCCACATTCAGATGTAACTGCATCCCGCAGGGAATCTTTTTCTAACCACCCCACTAATGTTCTCATATTGCCGCTGCCTGATTCTGATCTTCTTAGCTCA
>SJYA01013215.1:0-11199 GCA_006410615.1 Neotragus moschatus
CCTCTGTAGCAAGGAGAGTGAGGAGCTTATATTTAAGCTGACACCTAATGACAAAAATATTAGAATAAAGAGCAACATCAAGAAGACAAAATCAAGCAAAGGGCCCCGAAGCATGAACAAACACAGCGTTTGTATTGTTCTTGTGTGTTTACCTTCTGTCTTCTCCACTGAGCTGCAGTTTCCATGCCAGAGGACCATGTCCATTTTATTTACCAACATATCATACGCCCAGTGGCCAGCATAGCACCTGCCTGGCACAAAGCATGTGCTCATTATACATTACTGAACACTGAGTGAGCCACTGCCCACGCGCGTCCCGCCTGAGACCAGGACTGTTCCTGCAGGTGTGGGCCACCGGGCCTCAGCTTGGGAGAATGGAGCGAGGCAGAAGCTGGTTCCCTTACAGCGTCTGGCAGTGAGAGAGGGCTGGGGACTCAGGGTCCAGGTGAGCGAGCCTCATCTCAGCCATGGCTTTCAAGGGTTCATGTTCAGGCTGCTTATCTGTTGTGTTTGTGGGAATCTGAGATCTGTCTTGGCTGAATTCATTCTTATCACTCAGTCACATGTTAATTTCTGGGCAAAAGGAAGCTTCTAATTAAGAGTTCAAATCCCTCCAAAAGCCATATGCCAAGTTACATGTGTGAAAAAATCCCTGGCTGCTGTCTTTAGTATATGGATGATAGAGGCTAACTGGCATGCTGATCTGGGCCAGCCAGGCTTTTAACTCAATCAGAACAACCACCACCACAGCAGCTACAAAACTCCTGTTGCTGCTGTTGGTTCTAGGGACCCATATTCCACAAGTTGCTTTTCATTTTTTGTTTGATTTTTTTTTCTCTTCTAGAAGATTGCAGATACCAAGGGAATGTTTCATGCAAGGATGGGCACAATAAAGAACAGAAGTGGTGAGGACAGAACAGAGGGAATCGGTTAACAAGAGGTGGCACAGACAGACAGAAGAGCTGCTCAGAAAAGGCCTTTTCGACCCAGACAACCATGAAGGAGTGGCCATTCACCTAGAGCCAGCATCCTGCAATGAGAGCCAAGTGGGCCTTAGGAAGCATCACTGCAAACAAAGCTAGTGGAGGTGATGGGATTCCAGCTGAGCTATTAAGTCCTAAAAGACAGTGCTGTGAAAGGGCTGCACACAATATGTCAGTAAACCTGGAAAACTCAGTAGTGGCCACAGGACGGGAAAAGGTCAGTTTTCATTCCAAAGCCAAAGAAGAGCAAGGTCAAAGAATGTTCAAACTACCATTCAATTTGCACTCATTCTGCATGCTAGCAAAGTGGTGTTCAAAATCCTCCAATCTAGGCTTCAGCAGTATGTGAACCAAGAACTTCCAGATGTACAAGCTGGATTTAGAAAAGGAAGATGAGCCATAGATCAAACTGCTAACATTCGCTGGATCACAGAGAAAGAAAGGGAATTCCAGAAAAGCATCTGCTTCATTGACTATACTATGGCTTTGACTGTGTGGATCACAACAAATTGTGGGATATTCTTAAAGAGATAGAAATACCAGATCACCTTATCAGTCTCCCGAGAAGCCTGTATGCAGGTCAAGAAGCAGCAAATAGAAGCTTACATGAAACAACTGACTGGTTCAAAGTTGGAAAAGGAGTATGACAAGGCTGTATGTTGTCACCCTGTTTATTTAACTTATGTGCAGAATGCATGCATGCCTGCTCAGTCGCTTCAGTCGTGTCCAACTCTTTGTGACCCCATGAACTATAGCCCGCCAGGCTCCTCTGTCCATTGGGATTCTCCAGGAAAGAATATAGAAGTGGGTTGCCATGCCCTCCTCCAGAAATGCAGAGTACATCATCTGATATGTCGGGCTGGATGAATCACAAGCTGGAATCAATATAGCCAGGAGATGTATCAACAATCTCAGATATGCAGATGATAGCACTCTAATAGCAGAAAGTGAAGAGGAACTGAGAGCCTCTTGATGAGGGTGAAAGAGGGAAGTGAAAAAGTTGGCTTAAAATTCAGTGTTAAAAAAACTAAGATCATGGCATCTGGGCCCATTGCTTCATGGCAAATAGAAGGGGGAACGTGGAAGCAGTGATAGACTTTATTGTCTTGGGCTCCAGAATCACTGCAGATGGTGACTGCAGCCTTGAAATTAGGAGATGCTTGCTTCTTGGAAGGAAAGCTATGGACAAATCTAGATAGCATATTAAAAAGCAGAGACATCATTTTGCCAATAAAGGTCCAGCTAGTCAAAGCTATGGTTTTTCCAGTAGTCATGTATGGATGTGAGAGTTGGACCATAAAAAGGCTGAGTGCTGAAGAAGTGATGCTTTCAAATTGTGGTGCTGGAGAAGACTTTTGAGATTCCCTTGGACAGCAAGGAGATCAAACTGGTCAATCCTAACGAATATCAACCCTGAATTTTCATTGGATGGATTGATGATGAAACTGAAGCTCCAATACTTTGGTCACCTGATGCAAAGAGTGGACTCACTGGAAAAGATCCTGATGCTGGGAAAGATTGAAGGCAAAAGGAGAAGAAGGCAGCAGAGGATGAGATGGCTAGATAGCATCACTGACTCAATGGACATGAATTTGAGCAAACTCTAGGAGATAGTGAAGGACAGGGAACCCTCATCTGCAGTCCATGGGGTCACAGAGTCAAACATGACTTAGCAACTGAACAACAATTTTCTGGTTAGTGCCTGAGATATTTAAGATCTTTGAAGACTCTGGGCCTATTTCACTCTATATCAAATATCTTAAATTCTAACCAATCTTACATTAGGTATAATGTATTTTGCTCTTGTTCCAGAACATTTGAAAGGATTTTTGTTTCAGCTAGCTAATGCTGGATAACAAATCACCTCAAAACTTAGTGGCTTAAAACAACGCATTGTCTTTCATGGGGTGGTTCTTCTCCAAGTAGGGTTAGCTGGGTCGGTGGGCAACTGTAACCATCTGAAGCACTGACCGGGAACTCAGCTGAGGTTAAAATGTCTGGGATCCCTGGCCATCTGAGTCAGCTGGCACTTGACTGGGAGCCCAGCTGGACTGTCACCTGGGGCGCCTGGTTCTTCTCCGTGCGGGCTTCTCTAGATGGCCACTTGGCCTGGCCCATAGCACGGTGGCTGAATTCTAGCAGGACTGTTCCAAAAGTAAGCCTTCCAAGAGGGAGGAAGCAGAAGCTTTCAGATCAATTAAAATCTAGTTGTGGAATTGGCATAACATTGCTTTCTCTGTATTTTGCTAGTCAAAGCAGTGACAGACCTTGGTGTTCAGTCGTTCATCATGTCCGACTCTGCCTGGCCCACGGTTAGCGTGGGAGAGACCTAAGCAAGGGCACAAGCACTGGGACATGTGCCCATCTGGGTCATCAAAATGACAGTCTCCAACAAGTTTTTAAATAATTAGTGTTTTCGTTCCTCAAAAAATCAGACACAGGAATACTAGCAATTCCACTTCTGCATCTATATCTGAGAGATTTGAAAGTAGTGATTTGATTGGTGCATCCATGTGCCAAGTGGCATTGTTCATAGTAGCTAAAAGGTGGAAACAACCCAGACATCCTTCAATGGATGAACAGATAAACAAAATGTGGTCTATACATACAATGGAATATATTGTTCAGTCTAAAAAAGGAAATTCGGATCCATGTTATAACACGGATGAATCTGAAGACATTATGCTGAATGAAATAAGCCGCTCACAAGTGGACAAGTAGTGCATGATTCCGCTTATATGAGGTGCCTCTTGCCTGGAAAATCTCATGGATGGAGGAGCCTGGTGGGCTGCAGTCCATGAGGTTGCTAAGAGTCGGACAGGACTGAGCGACGTCACTTTCACCTTTCACTTTCATGCATTGGAGAAGGAAATGGCAACCCACTCCAGTGTTCTTGCCTAGAGAATCCCAGGGACAGGGGAGCTTGGTAGGCTGCCGTCTATGGGGTCGCACAGAGTCGGACACGACTGAAGTGACAGCAGCAGCAGCAGCAGCAGCAGCAGCAGGGTAGTCAAGTTCACAGAGATAGAAAGTAGAACAGTGCTTATCAGAGACTGGAGAGAGGAAGGGATGAGAGTGATTGTTTAATGGGCACCAAGTTTTTCAGTGTGGGAAGATGAAAAGATTCTGGAGATGGGGAGTGATGATGGTCGCAAAATAATGTAAATGTATTTATTAAATATACTACTGAACTGTGTATTTAAAACTGGTTAAAATGCTAAATTTTATGTTACGTATGGCTTACCACAATAAAATGTAAGTTTGAGTTTTGTAAAAATAAAATAATATTCATCTTACATTTTAGGAATCTGTTATAGCTGTGTAAGAATTGAGCTGCAGTTAACTATTTCTTTGCAGTTCAAAGCAGCATGCATGGACTGGAAACATAGGCATCACTTGGGCACCTGTGAGAATGCAGAACCTCAGGCTCTAGCCCAGACCTACAGAATCAGAATCTGTGTGCAGACAAGATACTCAGGTTTGGGGGATCTTATCAATGTTTGAGAAACACTGAATTGCTTGATCTATGTTATGTTTTCATGATATGATATTCAATTAAACATGTATTGATTTTGAGAATATAATTTTCTGTTTTGCATTTTGGAGTCATTTTTATAAACCCTCAAAAGTTTTCATGGGACTTGAAGACACCCCCAGGTGGTAGCCACGGTGCATAGAAAGCCTTGGGGGTGAATTCGTAAATCCTGCACATCGTCACATCCCCTTTGGCTCCGATCCCTCTCCCGCCTCAGCTATGATTCTTCAGGCCGTCCACCTGCTCTCAAAGGAGCTCTTCCCTGAGATCCAGCCAGGATGACACCTCCAGCTCTCAGGCCACCATCCATGGCCGAGGGACCCCAGGCCTCAAGGCAGGTCTCAGGCATCACATCCCAGGCCTGGCTTGCGAGATNATAAATAGCAACATCAAGAAGACAAAATCAAGCAAAGGGCCCCGAAGCATGAACAAACGCAGCGTTTGTATTGTTCTTGTGTGTTTACCTTCTGTCTTCTCCACTGAGCTGCAGTCTCCATGCCAGAGGACCATGTCCGTTTTATTTACCAACATATTGTACGCCCAGTGGCCAGCATAGCACCTGCCTGGCACAAAGCATGTGCTCATTATACATTACTGAACACTGAGTGAGCCACTGCCCACTCGCGTCCTGCGTAAGACCAGGACTGTTCCTGCAGGTGTGGGCCACGGGGCCTCAGCTTGGGAGAATGGAGCGAGACAGAAGCTGGTTCCCTTACAGCGTCTGGCAGTGAGAGAGGGCTGGGGACTCAGGGTCTAGGTGAGCGAGCCTCATCTCAGCCACGGCTTTCAAGGCTTCATGTTCAGGCTGCTTATCTGTTGTGTTTGTGGGAATCTGAGATCCGTCTTGGCTGAATTCATTCTTATCACTCAGTTACATGTTAATTTCTGGGCAAAAGGAAGCTTCTAATTAAGAGTTCAAATCCCCCCAAAAGCCATATGCCAAGTTACATGTGTGAAAAAATCCCTGGCTGCCGTCTTTAGTATATGGATGATAGAGGCTAGCTGGCATGCTGATCTGGGCCAGCCAGGCTTTTAACTCAATCAGAACAACCACCACCACAGCAGCTACAAAACTCCTGTTGCTGCTGTTGGTTCTAGGGACCCATATTCCACAAGTTTCTTTTCATTTTTTGTTTGATTTTTTTTTCTCTTCTAGAAGATTGCAGATACCAAGGGAATATTTCATGCAAGGATGGGCACAATAAAGAACAGAAGTGGTGAGGACAGAACAGAGGGAAGCAGTTAACAAGAGGTGGCACAGACAGACAGAAGAGCTGCTCAGAAAAGGCCTTTTCGACCCAGACAACCACGAAGGAGTGGCCACTCACCTGGAGCCAGCATCCTGCAGTGAGAGTCAAGTGGGCCTTAGGAAGCATCACTGCAAACAAAGCTAGTGGAGGTGATGGAATTCCAGCTGAGCTATTTCAAGTCCTAAAAGACAGTGCTGTGAAAGGGCTGCACACAATATGTCAGTAAACCTGGAAAACTCAGTAGTGGCCACAGGATGGGAAAAGGTCAGTTTTTATTCCAAAGCCAAAGAAGGGCAAGGTCAAAGAATGTTCAAACTACCATTCAATTGTACTCATTCTGCATGCTAGCAAAGTGGTGTTCAAAATCCTCCAATCTAGGCTTCAGCAGTATGTGAACCAAGAACTTCCAGATGTACAAGATGGATTTAGAAAAGGAAGATGAGCCATAGATCAAATTGCTAACATTCGTTGGATCACAGAGAAAGCAAGGGAATTCCAGAAAAACATCTGCTTCATCGACTATACTATGGCTTTGACTGTGTGGATCACAACAAATTGTGGGATATTCTTAAAGAGATAGGAATACCAGATCACCTTATCAGTCTCCTGAGAAACCTGTATGCAGGTCAAGAAGCAGCAAATAGAACCTTACATGAAACAACTGACTGGTTCAAAGTCGGAAAAGGAGTATGACAAGGCTGTATGTTGTCACCCTGCTTATTTAACTTATGTGCAGAATGCATGCATGCGTGCTTAGTCGCTTCAATCGTGTCCAACTCTTTGTGACCCCATGAACTATAGCCCACCAAGCTCCTCTGTCCATGGGGATTCTCCAGGAAAGAATATAGAAGTGGGTTGCCATGCCCTCCTCCAGAAATGCAGAGTACATCATCTGATATGTCGGGCTGGATGAATCACAAGCTGGAATCAATATAGCCAGGAGATGTATCAACAGTCTCAGATATGCAGATGATAGCACTCTAATAGCAGAAAGTGAAGAGGAACTGAGAGCCTCTTGATGAGGGTGAAAGAGGGAAGTGAAAAAGTTGGCTTAAAACCCAGTGTTAAAAAAACTAAGATCATCGCATCTGGGCCCATTGCTTCATGGCAGATAGAAGGGGGACATTATGCTGAATGAAATAAGCCACTCACAAGTGGACAAGTAGTGCATGATTCCACTTATATGAGGTGCCTCTTGCCTGGAAAATCTCATGGATGGAGGAGCCTGGTGGGCTGCAGTCCATGGGGTTGCTAAGAGTCGGACAGGACTGAGCGACGTCACTTTCACCTTTCACTTTCATGCATTGGAGAAGGAAATGGCAACCCACTCCAGTGTTCTTGCCTAGAGAATCCCAGGGACAGGGGAGCCTGGTAGACTGCCATCTATGGGGTCGCACAGAGTCAGACACGACTGAAGCGACTTAGCAGCAGCAGCAGCAGCAGCAGCAGGGTAGTCAAGTTCACAGAGATAGAAAGTAGAACAGTGCTTATCAGAGACTGGAGAGAGGAAGGGATGAGAGTGATTGTTTAATGGGCACCAAGTTTTTCAGTGTGGGAAGATGAAAAGATTCTGGAGATGGGGAGTGATGATGGTCGCAAAATAATGTAAATGTATTTATTAAATATACTACTGAACTGTGTATTTAAAACTGGTTAAAATGCTAAATTTTATGTTACGTATGGCTTACCACAATAAAATGTAAGTTTGAGTTTTGTAAAAATAAAATAATATTCATCTTACATTTTAGGAATCTGTTATAGCTGTGTAAGAATTGAGCTGCAGTTAACTATTTCTTTGCAGTTCAAAGCAGCATGCATGGACTGGAAACATAGGCATCACTTGGGCACCTGTGAGAATGCAGAACCTCAGGCTCTAGCCCAGACCTACAGAATCAGAATCTGTGTGCAGACAAGATACTCAGGTTTGGGGGATCTTATTAATGTTTGAGAAACACTGAATTGCTTGATCTATGTTATGTTTTCATGATATGATATTCAATTAAACATGTATTGATTTTGAGAATATAATTTTCTGTTTTGCATTTTGGAGTCATTTTTATAAACCCTCAAAAGTTTTCATGGGACTTGAAGACACCCCCAGGTGGTAGCCACGGTGCATAGAAAGCCTTGGGGGTGAATTCGTAAATCCTGCACATCGTCACATCCCCTTTGGCTCCGATCCCTCTCCCGCCTCAGCTATGATTCTTCAGGCCGTCCACCTGCTCTCAAAGGAGCTCTTCCCTGAGATCCAGCCAGGATGACACCTCCAGCTCTCAGGCCACCATCCATGGCCGAGGGACCCCAGGCCTCAAGGCAGGTCTCAGGCATCACATCCCAGGCCTGGCTTGCGAGATAAAATCAACCCTGTCTCTTCTAATTACTACTCCACAAACTTTCCTGCTGAAGAGGTAACCTCAATTTAGCCTCATTTTTTTTAAACTATTGACTAAAGTACAATATTCATGTAGAAAAGTACACATACCCATTTACAACTCAGCACGTTTTCATTCACTAAACATTCTCCCATAACCTTGCCTTCCTTCCTCCATGGGATCTTCCCAACCCCTCTCCTGCACTGCAGGCAGACTCTTTACTGTCTGAGCCACCAGGGAAGCCAGCTTCAATCCCAGGGTTGGGAAGATCCCCTGGAGGAGGGATGGGCTCCAGTATACTTGCCTGGAGAATCCCCATGGACAGAGGAGTCTGGCAGATTACAGTCCATGGGGTTGCAAACAATTGAATGACTGAGCAGAGCACAGCACACGCGTTCTCCTATAACCAACCCACAGATCAAGGAATAGAACATTACCAACACCCGGGAAGCCGCTCTATTCTAACTAATGCCTCTTCTCCCCCAAAGTTAACCACTGTTTGGATGAATAACACTGTTTAGCTTTTACCGATTTTTATTCCTTACAGAGGGCTTCCACTTAGAAGAGGTGCTCAGCCACTGAGGTGGCTCCGTGGTAAAGAATCTGCCTGCCAATGAAGGAGACGCAGGAGACCTGGGTCAGGAAGATCCCCTGGAGGAGGGCATGGCAACCCACTCCAGTGTTCTTGCCTGGGGAATCCTATGGACAGAGGAGGCTGGTATGCTACAGTCCATGGGGTTGCAGAGTCAGACAGGACTGAGCGACTAAACACATTCCTTATATACACAGAATATTTTCTTTTATCTTCTCTCACTCAAATTGCCCTTCTGAGATCCATCCATATTGTTGTGTGTAACTGTAGTTCATATTCTCACTGCTGTGCAGTGTTCCATTGTGTGAATACACCACGATTTAAAAAATCATGATACTGTTGATGGGCATTTGGGCAGAGTCCAGTTTGTGTCTATTATAGCAGGGCAGCTGGGCACATCTTAGTACTTTTGCGAGGGGAAACATATATACATCACGCTTCTGTGGGAATTACTGGGGAGTGGAATTGCTGGGTCAATGGGTACGTCTTTGTTTAGCCCTGGTGATAGTTTCCCAAACTGTTAACCCTATTCTTCATCTACACAGACTCATCCTGCCCTCATTCTATCACTTCTTAGAGTTGTGACAAACCTCAAACATGACATTCTCTCTCAACTGCAAGATTTACAAATTTCTACCAAAACATCGGTGCTAACATTTCAAAATAAATAAATGCATCCATGAAATTCTCAGCAGCAGCAGAGGGAAAACGCAAAGAAGCCAGATGACAGGTCTAATGCCAAGATGCGAAGCCGGGTTCCTTTGTTGCGCAGAGGGCTGGAAGCTTTTCTGCAAAAGCTGCTGCCAATCAAGCTCGCCGATCTTTGCAGGGCTAATTAACGGCACTTGGGCAAGCTGGGGGGACGGGCGGGCCTGCACAGTGATGCCAGTGGGGCNTTTTCTTTTATCTTCTCTCACTCAAATTGCCCTTCTGAGATCCATCCATATTGTTGTGTGTAACTGTAGTTCATATTCTCACTGCTGTGCAGTGTTCCATTGTGTGAATACACCACGATTTAAAAAATCATGATACTGTTGATGGGCATTTGGGCAGAGTCCAGTTTGTGTCTATTATAGCAGGGCAGCTGGGCACATCTTAGTACTTTTGCGAGGGGAAACATATATACATCACGCTTCTGTGGGAATTACTGGGGAGTGGAATTGCTGGGTCAATGGGTACGTCTTTGTTTAGCCCTGGTGATAGTTTCCCAAACTGTTAACCCTATTCTTCATCTACACAGACTCATCCTGCCCTCATTCTATCACTTCTTAGAGTTGTGACAAACCTCAAACATGACATTCTCTCTCAACTGCAAGATTTACAAATTTCTACCAAAACATCGGTGCTAACATTTCAAAATAAATAAATGCATCCATGAAATTCTCAGCAGCAGCAGAGGGAAAACGCAAAGAAGCCAGATGACAGGTCTAATGCCAAGATGCGAAGCCGGGTTCCTTTGTTGCGCAGAGGGCTGGAAGCTTTTCTGCAAAAGCTGCTGCCAATCAAGCTCGCCGATCTTTGCAGGGCTAATTAACGGCACTTGGGCAAGCTGGGGGGACGGGCGGGCCTGCACAGTGATGCCAGTGGGGCCATCCCAGGGCTTCTGGCTAATTATAAACACAAAGAGCACTTAAAGGCTATGATTTGAAGAAGGGGGAAAAAAAACCCTGAACAAAACCAAGAAAACCTCCCCAGAATTCTAATGCCAGCGTGCTTGTGATTGCATCGCTTGGGGGCAGGGGTGCCAGTAGAAATCTCCTACAGTGGACTAACTCACCCAGCACCCTGCGTCAGGCAGCCACCCTCCCAAACATGCCCAGGGGAAGGGCTTCCTTTGTGTCAGGCAGGAGCAGGAGGAAGTGTGTCGATCTCATCGCCAGGGGCATCCTGGCCCCAGCTCGATAACCCTGTTTACACCAAGCATGGAGGTGCAGACTGGGGCAGCCCAGAGTCCTGTGGGGTAGGTGCGGTGGGGCTATCTGTGCAAGCTTTGATCCCAATTAGCTACAAACCACAAATAATCCATAAGGTATGCAAATCAGGTCCCAGTGACTAGCACTTATTAGCAACTCCTGGAACCAAGCAGGGAAAAGCTGTGTTTGCCAAGGAAGAAAGCAGTTCTTGCACAGCTCATTGCAGAAGCTTGTCTGATCAGGCGAAAACCCTGGGCTGCTGGGAGGGAAAATGAAGCTGGAACTGAAGGCAGCTTTCATGCCCACAGGTCATCCGGAAGAGTGTCCACACAGTTCAGGCGTGTACTGTGATTGGATGTGAAATGTGATTCTGGGAGGAATCAGATATAAACGCGTTTCCCTGGTGTTCCCATCCCTTGGGGAGCCACCCGGCTCAGGCCCTAATGAGCTCTGCATGTACCCCTTGGCTCTCCCAGAGCCTCTGAGCAGCAACCAGGATGATCTAGGGCCCCCAAAACTGGGGGGTAGGGTGGGGGGAGAAGTTAGGCTGGGGG
>SJYA01013216.1:0-11006 GCA_006410615.1 Neotragus moschatus
TGATTTAGGTCATACGTGAATGGTCTAGTGGTTTTCCCTACTTTCTTCAATTTAAGTCTGAATTTGGCATTACCCAAATATCAAAATCAGACAAAGGTGCCACAAAAAAAGAATACTATAGGCCAGTACCACTGATGAACACAGATGCAAATGTCCTCAACAAAATTCTAGGAAACAGAATCCAGCAACATATTAAAAAGATCATACATCATGTCCAAGGGGGCTTTATCCCAGGGATGCAAGGACTCTTCAATATTCGCAAATCAATGAATGTGATATACCATATATTAACAGACTGAAAGATAAAAACCATATGATTATCTCAATAGATGCAAAGAAAGAGTTTTACAAAATTCAACATCCATTAATGATAAGAACTTCAGAAAGCAGGCATAGAAGGAACATACCTCAACCTAAAAGCCATATATGACAAATCCACAGCAAACATTATCCTCAATGGTGAAAAACTGAAAGCATTTCCTCTAAAATCAGGAACAAGACAAGAAAGCCCACTCTCACCACTAGTTTTCAAAGTCCTAGCCACACTAATCAGAGAAGAAAAAGAAAGGGAATCTAGATTGGAGAAGAAGTAAAACTCTCAGTTTAGAGATGACATGATGCTCTACACAGAAAACCCTAAAGACACAACCAGAAAATTACTAGAGCTAATCAATGAATATAGTAAAGGTGCAGGATATAAAATTAATACTTAAGAATCCCTTGCATTCCTATATACTAACAATCAGAAAACAGAAAGAGAAATTAAGGAAACAATCCCATTCACCACTGCAACAAAAAGAATTAAATTCTTAGGAATAAATTTACCTAAAGAAACAAGACTTTTCTTTTAACATCAGTGTTTTCTAAACACTGATGAAAAAAATCAAAGATGACACAAATAGATGGAGAAATATACCATGTTCATGGAGTGGAAGAATCAATATAATGAAAATGAATATACTACCCCAAACAATCAATATAATGAAAATGAGTATACTACCCCAAACAATCTATAGAGTCAATGTAACCCCTATCAAGATACCAACAGTATTTTTCACAGAACTAGAACAAATAATTTCAATATTTGTATGGAAATACAAAAAAACCTTGAATAGCCAAAGCAATCTTGAAAAAGAAAAATGGAACTGGAGGAATCAACCTGCCTGACTTCAGACTATACTACAAAGCTAGTAGTCATCAAGACAGTATGGTATCGACACAAATACAGATCAATGGAACAAAATAGAAAGCCCAGAGAGAAACCCATACACCTATGGACATCTTATCTTCAACAAAGGAGGCAAAAATATACAGTGGAGAAAAGACAATCTCTTTAACAAGTGGTGCTGGGAGAACTAGTCAACCATCTGTAAAAGATTGAAACTAGTACATTTTCTAACACCACACACAAAAATAAACTCAAAATGGATTAAAGATATAAATGTAAGACCAAAAACTATAGAACTCTTAGAGGAAAACCCAGGTAAAACACTATCTGACATAAGTCACAGCAAGATCCTCTATTACTCCACCTCCCAGAGTAATGGAAATAAAAACAAAAATAAACAAATGGGACCTAATTAAACCTAAAAGCTTTGCACAACGAAGGAAACTATAAGCAAGGTGAAAAGGCAGCCTTCAGAATAGGAGAAAATAACAGCAAAGAAAACAACTGACAAAGAATTAATCTCCAAAATATATAAGCAGCTTACGCAGCTCAATACCAGAAAACTAAACAACCCAATCAAAAAGTGGGCCAAAAAACTAAACAGACAGTTCTCCAAAGAAGATATACAGACGGCTAACAAACACATGAAAAGATGCTCAACATCACTCATTATCAGAGAAATTCAAATCAAAACCACAATGAGGTACCATCTCACACCAGTCAGAATGGCTGCCATCAAAAAGTCTATGAACAATAAATGAGGGAGAGTGTGTGGAAAAAAGGGAACCCTCTTACACTGTTGGTGGTAATGCAAACTGGCACAGTCACTATGGAGAACCATGTGGCACTTCCTTAAAAAAATGGAAATAAAACTGCCATACGACCCAACAATCCCGCTGCTGGGGACAGATACGGAGGAAACCAAGAGTGAAAGAGACACATGTATCCCAATGTTCACTGTGGCATTACAGTGACAACAGCTAGGACATGGGACCTAGATGTCCATCGCAGACAAATGAATAAGGAAGTTTTGGTACATATACACAATGGAATATTATTCAGCTATAAAAAAGAACACATTCGAGTCAGTTCTAATTAGGTAGATATGACTGGAGCCTATTATACAGAGTGAAGTAAGTCAGAAAGAGAAACACCAATACAGTATATCAATGTATATATATGGAATTTAGAAGAGACAGTAACAATGACCCTATATGCAAGATAGCAAGAGACACAGATGTAAAGAACAGACTTGTGGACTACGTGGAAGAAGGCGAGGGTGGGATGATTTGAGAGAATAGCACTGAAGCATGCATATTACCATGTGTAAAACAGATGACCAGTGTAACGGGCACTCAAAGCCAGTGCTCTGGGACAACCCAGAAGGATGGCGTGGCAAGGAAGATGGGACGGGGGTTCAGGATGGGGGGACACATGTATACCCATGGCTAACTCATGTCGATGTAGGACAAAAGCCACAATAGTGTAAAGTAATTAGCCTCCAATTAAAAGAAATAATTTAAACTTTTTTTAAAAAATGGAAAAAGGAAAAAAAAACTATTGGCCATTCAAAAACCTGCCTGTAACACTGTCAAACACAATGACATAAAAACATGGAACCAAAAAAAAGTCCATGTATCATTTCATAAAACTGCTTTACATAAAATGACTATAAAAGGAGGATTATAAAATTCTGCCTTAGGTGTCAATTCAATTTCATTAGCCAATAAGCAGTTACTCAGTACCCACTCTCTACAAGTAATGAGTTAGGTACTAGCAGTATTTTAACCTTCGGTTTAAATCATACTGTCAAGCTCCTTGAATGCTTCCAATACAGTTCAAATGTATCCCCTTCCTAGTTATCAAGCTCGGGAAAAAACCGCCCACCTCATATAAATTACCTCATGTAAGAACGGCAATTCGTCCCTTGCTTTGTGGTATTCAGCCACACACTCCAAGCAGTAGCAGAGGTCTTCATCAGCTGTCTGAAATTCACTGGAGCAGGTCTTGGATGCATAGCGTTGCAGGAAGTCAGTGGTGGAAGTACCACCTGGGGTACACCAACAACATGTACTCATTCTGCACCTGTACCCAAAAAAGAAGACACTGAAAAATTAAAGGAAAATATCACGTAACACTTCAGGACTATTCTGGTGGCAAATGGGTACACATCCTACTAATGATTCTGTCTTCAACCTAAATGTGCTTCCATCACATCCAAAACATTCTGCTGGCCAGCTTACCAATCCCTGGCTAAACTCAATCTGAGACTACTTGTAAAAACTTTTATCTGTGACATATGAAAAATAATGCAATGAAAGTAGTTAGTAACAAACATGATAAGGTGACATGCAACTGTGCTATAAAGAAGGCTCCAAACTACTCAATACCAATGGAAAATATACAGAAAGAGAATTATCAATGTTCCCAAAGTACAGACTTTGGAGGGCTTTCCTGGTGGTTCAATGGTGAAGAATCCACCTGCCAATATAGAAAACAGAGGTTTGATCCCTGGTCCAAGAAGATTCCACATGCCTTGGAGCAATTAAGCCCGTGTACCACAACTATTGAGCCTGTGCTCTAGAACCTGGGAGCCACAACTACTGAGCCCGAGTGCCCTACAACCCATACTCTGCAACAAGAGAAGACATCACAATGAGAAGCTTGAGCATTGCAATGAAGAATAGCCCCTACTCACCACAACTAGAGAAAAGCCCATGCACCAACTGAGACCCAGCACAGCCAAAAATAAAGTACAGACTTCGGAGTATTCTAAATCATGTACTGGAGTTAAGTGAAAAGCTCAGGAAACCTTTCACATTCTCTGAGGCCATCTTCCAGAAATCCCTGGAAACCTAAAAAATCCATAAATATTAGTCCACACCAATAACAAAACTTCATACAGAGAAGTTTTTCTATTGGTTAGAAAGAACATGTATGAATTTGCACGTTTGTGTATAAATTGCTGCCCATAACTCACTGTTCATCAATTTAGCATAAACCATAATGGCTACAAATACAACAGCTACAAGCCTATTACTACTGAATTTCATACTTTCATACTACTGAGTTTTTGAGAATTTCCAGTTTTGGATTGTATAATACCATCAGAGCCTCCACCATCCAAACTCAAGTAAAAAGAGTTAAGATAAAATTAATTTCCCAAATCCTAGCAGTCTCAAAGAGAACAAAGTAGCAAGATGGTACCTGGAAACGAGGAAATCCCAAGAACCAAATATGTCAAAGGCTTGAAGGAAAACACAGTCAAGTTTATCAGAACTACAGATGGCATAAAGCAGAGGATTAGCAAACAGGGTGGAAGCCAAATCCAAAGAGATCTCCAATTCTAATGAAGTGTAATAAAAGCAAGCTAAGATGCCACTACATGCATATAAAAGCAAAGTTCACTGTCAGTAATATACTATGGCTAAACAGAAAGCACATGTTTTGCACTGGAACAAAAGGCTGGGGCAGAGAAAATATGAGTGAGTCTGGGGCATCTTGTAACAACAGAAATAAAGTGCTCAAAACACAGATGGATGGGGGCATGTCAAAGGGACATATTAGCCACCAACTTGAAAGAGATCCCTGTGGCCAAAGCTGAAAGAATTTTGAGTAACAAAATAGCTTACTATTGGATTTTAAGCCACAGTACAAATATACATGAATCCATACTGATACAAATGAATAAACAAATGAGAAGAAAGAGACCAATTTTTCTTAAAAAGAACTGCAAATAATATAGATACTTCCTATTCCAGAAAGTGGAGCTTAATCTCGAGTCAAGGCTGGACTTGGTGAAACACTTTCAATGAAAAGTGAAAATCACACATACAGTGGAGACGCCCGGCAGACAAAACCTTAACCAAGTCATCAAGGTTAATATCACCGGTGCTAAGCCATGTTGGTAACCCCTGACACAGTATGATAAGGCAGGAACTTCAACTCTGCAATATGCTGCCCCAAAACCACAGCCCCAGTCTATTCCCAAGAAAAACATGAGACAAGGCATTATCCAAACAGCTATGAGCTGTCTTTGGCGACAAAAAAGAAAACCATACCCAAGGGAAATCAAACCAAGTGTTTTATACTATGAAAATGTTTTATGTTTTATTGGGAACTGGGCCAGGAAATTACCCAACAAACTTGATCTTGAAACCTTGATCTTAACTATCTAATGAATGTAAAGTATCAGCCTAATGGGAAAGTTACAAACCCATCTGTAAACCCAATGAAATTCATTTCCTCACTGGATCAACTTAAACCATTCATTCTCATCAGGAGGGACAACATTCTCCAGGAGATGAAAACTAGTGGGACACAAAAAAAAGTCCCACTCTTTTTATGTATAAAGCACAGGTATACATAAAGAGGTATGTAATATATTGGTGCTATTAAAATCTACGGGAAATTCATAGGAAAGAAATGCCTAAAAAGTTTCCTTTCAGAGAGGGAGAAGGGACAACAAAAGGTTAAGAAATATGATTCAAGTCATTGCTTATTTGGGGACAGAAACTTCAATGTGTGAAATTTTTAAACGCATATCACCCTAAAATTCAGAATAAATAAACTCTGCTAATGGGAGGTCAATCACATCTTGACAAATCTTATAACGTCTGTATAATCAAAAACATGCATGCATTCTGAACTGAATTTTTAAATGAATTAAATATTAACTGCATTTTTTTCCACGCTTCTGAAAAGAATTCAGGGAAGCTTTCAACATTAAAGTACATATAGAAAAGGACATCTTAAAAGAAGATTTAGAGAGAGAAATCAAAACTGATTTAGAAAAAATTTCACTAAGTCCTAATTTAGGAGATTCCTGAAAAGCAGAGCAAAAAGATAACATGAATTACACAGTCCTCATCTGAAAAACAAAAAATATACTGAAGAGTCTTGTCCTTTCTTGATGCTGCTGCTGCTGCTGCTAAGTTGCTTCAGTCGTGTCCAACTCTGTGTGATTCCATAGATGGAAGCCAACCAGGCTCCCCCATCCCTGGGACTCTCCAAGCAAGAGTACTGGAGTGGGTTGCCATTTCCTTCTCCAATGCATGAAAGTAAAAAGTGAAAGTGAAGTCGCTGAGACGTGTCCAATTCTTCACCACCTCATGGACTGCAGCCTTCCAGGCTCCGCCACCCATGGGATTTTCTAGGCAAGAGTACTGGAGTCGGGTGCCAATGCCTTCTTGACACTACTTCTAACTCAGTAACATTTTTTAAGGGTGCTGCAAACAAGGGAATACTGAGTAATATAATGGACACTATGTCACCATGTCTCTGCAGAATATAAATTTTAAAGAACTTCTTATACCTTAAAAAACTGTACTACAATACCAGAAAGTCTGCACAAGCTGGATTTTCCCATTGATGAAATCTAATCTATTAAGTTTCACTTTCTACAGGGTGTGGGAACAGAAAACAAAACTTAGGGGAGATTTCTCAGACATCAATTGCTTCAAGCTTAATTTGCACAGGTAATGGACTGCAGTCAACTGAAACTTTGAAGAAACGAACGACCTGAAATACAAATAAAATGCTGTATGCTTTAACTATTAACCGTTGTTCAGATGCTAAGTCGTATCCGACTCTTTGCAACCCTCCAGACTACAGCATGCCAGTCTTCCCTGTCCCTCCCTATCTCCCAGAGTTTGCTCAGACTCATGTCCACTAGCCAGTGATGCTATCTAAGCATCGCATCCTCTGCCACCCCCTTCTCCTTTTGCCTTCAATCTTTCCCAGCATCAGAGTCTTTTCCAGTGAGTTGGCTCTTTGCATCAGGTGGCCAAAATACCAGAGCTTCAGCATCAGTCCTTCCAATAAATATTGAGAGTTAGTTAGCAAAAGAAACCTATTAAGAAAATTATGGAGGGACCTCTCCAGAAGTCCAGTGATTAAGACTCCACACTTCCAAGGCAGGGTGTACATGTAAGATCCCACATGTGCTGCCAAAGGAAAAAACAATTATGGAGTTTGATTTTTATTCAACTCATTCCACATTCCAGAAAGAAAAACTATAAATTTTCTCAAAGTAGATGGAAGTTACTGCCATACAACAGATTAAGAATGGAATTCAGAACACAGAACAGTGCTATAGAGCCCATCAACAACAGACATCCATTTCCATAGCTCCTCTCAAAAGGTCATAAACAGGTGTTGCTATGTCCTTAAAACAAAATCATTGGCCTGATAGTTAAGCCCCAAAAATGTGAACAGGGTAGAGTAAGTATATTGTGATTTTTCTTAAAAGGGAAAACTGCTGGTAGATGGCCATGAACTTTGCAAGTTTGTGCACAACTCACTTCTTCTGGAAGGCAGTTTTGTTAATTTCATCAGTGTTTTTACTGCTGGGAACCATTACTGAACCACAAATGCGGGTGTCCAGGGAATCCTCAAGCTGCAGAAATCAGAGCTGCTCCTGTGCATTAAAGAGAGAGCTGATTTGATGATCACAAAGGATGCTTCAACAGAGATGTAACTGTTACTTTCCACTGACTTAGCCAGGGCTACTATCTCTCAGTAACAGCTGGCCAGACACTTCATAAAACAATCACTGTCTTCTACCCTTCCTAGCTAAAACTTCTTGGAATTTTTTATTCATTGGCTGCACCACACAGCATGTGGGAACCTAGGTCCCCCAACCAGGTATCAAATCAGTGGCCCCTGCATTAGAAGGCAGAGTCCTAACCACTGGACCACCAGGGAAGTCCCACTTCTTGGAAATTTTAATTATTCAAAACTTTTTTGCAATTGTTTTCATTTATTTTTATTTTTCCCCCCTCAGCTGGGTCAAGTGGCTTGAGGGATCTTAGTTCCCCAAAACTGAACTAAGGGACTGAACCCAGGCTGCGGCAGTGAAAGCACTTAGTCCACTGAGAACGTTTCTGCACCAGGAAACTAACCCTTGAAAAAATAATGTGGTTCCTTTGCACTCTGGGTTCTCTCTTACATTTCACTGAATGTTTTCACAAAAGTCCCTAATAATCTCTGTAATATCAAATCCAGTTGGTTCTTTACTGGACTCCAAAACGTGAAAATGCCAACATTTAATCCACAGATAAGATACAATTCTCCTTTCACTGCCTCTACCCAATCTCCAGAACCATCTGGTTCCTTTTCCACCTCCTAAATCAAAATGTCCAAAGGTTTGTCCTCAGGGTTCCATCCTCCTCTTCATTCAGTATCCTCTTTCTAGGTGACTTAATTCAACCCATCAAATACTACCTACATTGAAGCTTCCCAAAGACTAAAAATGTATATAAAGTCAGTGCAATGCTTACCTTTGTCTCAGCTACTCAATAATGATAGCCTAGCCTAAAATTCCATAAAGATATACAACTGTCCCTCAGTACTTGCAAGCAATTGGTTCTAGAAGCTAAACCCCCACCATGGATACCAAAATCTGCAGATACTCAACTCCCCACATAAAACAGTGTAGCACAAAGAACACAGCTGGCTGGCTGTTTTCACATATGTGAAACCTGAAGATACGGAAGGCCAACTCTACTCAATATCCAACTGTATAGAAAATCTCTACTCACCTGACTGGTGCGTCAGAGTAAACAGGACCAGAACAGAACAAAGTCCTTCCCTTAAATCTGTGATCTGTCCTGTATTCTCTATATCCATGGTATTACCATGCAGTTTTCAAACCAGTAACCTGTTAATTGTATTCTCTCTTCCCTTAGACCCATCTCTACAAGTTCCACAGTGTCTACCACCTTAATTACATCTGTACTTAACTGTCAGTGAGACTGCCACTGCCTTAATACACTTTCACTATTTGCCTAGATTCCATACGAAAACATAAATGATCTGCCTCTTGTTTGATCCTAAAGGAGATCAGTCCTAGGTGGTCATTGGAAGGACTGATGTTGAAGCTGAAACGCCAATACTCTGGCCACCTGATGTGAAGAGCTGACTCATTTGAAAAAACCCTGATGCTGGGAAAGACTGAGGGCAGGACGAGAAGAGGACGACAGAGGATGAGATGGTTGGATGGCATCACCGACTCAACAGACATGGGTTTAGGTGGACTCCAGGAGTTGACGATGGACAGGGAGGCCTGGCGTGCTGCAGTTTACGGGGTCACAAAGAGTCGGACACGACTGGACAACTGAACTGAACTGAGCCAAGCNCGAGAAGAGGACGACAGAGGATGAGATGGTTGGATGGCATCACCGACTCAACAGACATGGGTTTAGGTGGACTCCAGGAGTTGACGATGGACAGGGAGGCCTGGCGTGCTGCAGTTTACGGGGTCACAAAGAGTCGGACACGACTGGACAACTGAACTGAACTGAGCCAAGCTTGTTCGATCCACCATCAATTCTTCCCCAAAATGCTGCCAAAGGCCAAACCAAAAACTGGACTTTAACTTCTGAGCTCACCACACCAGTCCCTTCAAGAGCTGGCTTCAGCATCATCTCTTGCCATTTCCCCATCATTTGCTCTTCCTAAAATGCCTCCTGGTATTTGGCATTACCTGCATTTATGGGAGCTCTTCTGCCTTTAACACCTACCCTTTAGACCTCTACCTGGATCTTAAACCTGAACACACATGACTCACCAAAGGAACTTGGCAGACCTCTACCTGGATCTTAAACCGGAATACACGTGACTCACCAAAGGAACCTGGGAGAAAAAAGCAGATGGTGAGATACCACTGATAAAATTCAGGTTCAATCTAAAACAATTCCAGCATTGAGTCCAATAAAAAGACAGATTTGAGATCTACCTATGTGTGATTCATCTCTGAGCATCATCATGCCTGGGGGCCAGTAGTCTAACAGCCTCTCCCTTTCCAGTTTCTTTGACTTTCTTCTCAGTCCTCTCAGGACTCTATACAGTTTCTATCACTACATTCACCTTGTCAGGCTGAGGTGCTTACTATCAGATGTTTCCCACATACATGCTCCATCCTCAAAATTTTTGAGTCTTTCAGTGGGCAAGGATCTGTTTTGTTGTATATACTTTACTTCAGTGCTGGTCACATATTAAGTGACTGAAGAAAAAAATGCCTTAAATGTTAATTTAACAATTACCTGGGGTAGTTCCTGGTGGTCCAGTGGTTGAGAAATCACCTGCCAATGCAGGTTCCATCCCTGGTCCAGGAGAATCCCACATGCCCTGGGGCAACTACTGAACTCTGCCCTAGAAACCATGCTCCACAAGAGAAGCCACCTCAGTGAGAAGCCCACACACAACTAGAGAATGCCCACAGCAACTAAGACCCAGCAAAAAAAATACAAAAATCTTAAAAAAAAAAAAAAATTACCTGAGTGACGGCCTACAGAGAAGTGATCCTCTCAGTTGAGATGCCTGGATTTATTTGGGAATGAGTGAGGATCTGCATTCATATACACCCAGACTCTGGCTGCGCAAAGAACATTTCTGAAAAGGCAAAAACAAAACTGAGGAAGTGGTTTATATACTCTCATGAGTTTCACATCAATACTTACAGAGCAGAATCTAACCATTTGATGAAAAAGCTCAGGCTCAGAGATTATAGACAACTTGCCTGTGGGTCTAACTGCCATTCTGACTCCACAGGGGAGAGTAGTTTCACAGGAGACCTCGTCCTTACATAGGGGACAGCGAGCCACTTTGTCAAAAAACAAAAAAACGATTAGCAAATGTGAGTTCAGCCCTAGGACCGTCAGTAACTAATTCATCTCTGTCGCTTTAAATGGCAAACAGATCCTTCGAGCCTCGCGACGGTTCCTTCAGGGTCTTGGTACAGTGTCGCTCCTAGGAGGTGGGGAAGGCGGCAAAGCCCCTTGTGGCTCGCTGTCAGCGACACATCGCCTTCAGGTGGGGCAGGAGGGCTCAGGTGGCC
>SJYA01013217.1:0-11200 GCA_006410615.1 Neotragus moschatus
AAAAAAAAAAAAAAAAAAAAAAAAAAAACCACACAAATATCAAATGTTGGTGAAGGTGTAGAGAAAAGAGACCTTATACATTGTTGGTAGGAATGTAAATTGATATAACCATTGTGGAAACACCATGGGGGTTTCTCCAAAAAGCTAAAAATAGAACTAACATATGACCCAGCAATTTTACTCCTGGGTATATCTGAAAATAAAACACCACTAATTCAAAAAGATACCTGTACCCCAATGTGCATAGCAGCATTATTTACAAGAGGCAAGTTATGGAAGCAGCTTAAGTGTCTGTCAATAGATGAATGAATAAAGAAGATTTGATTACATATATATATCACATCTTTTTATCCATATATCTGAATATATATGTATATGTATGTATACACACACACACACACACACACACACACACACACACACACACTACTCAGCCATACCAGACATGGAACAATGGACTGGTTCAAATTCAGATAGGAGTACGTCAAGGCTGTATATTGTCACCCCGCTTATTTAACTTCTATGCAGAATATATCATGCAAAATGCCAGGCTGGGTGAATGACAAACAGGAATCAAGATTGCCAGGAGAAATATCAATAACCTCACTTATGCAGATGACACCACCCTAATGGCAGACAGTGAAGAGGAATGAAAGAGCCTCTTGATGAAGGTGAAAGAGGAGAGTGAAAAAGCTGGCTTAAAATTCAACATTCAAAAATCTAAGATCATGGCATCTGATCCCATTACCTCATGGCAAATAGATGGAGAAAAAATGGAAACAGTGACAGACTTTATTTTCTTGGACTCCAAAATCACTGTGGACAGTGACTGCAGCTATAAAATTAAAAGATGCTTGCTCTTTGGAGGAAAAGCTATGACAAACCTAGACAGTGTATTAAAAAGCAGAGACATTACTTTGCCAACAAAGGCCCATCTAGTCAAAGCTATGGCTTTTCCAGTAGTTATGAATGGATGTGAGAGTTGGACCATAAAGAATGCTGAGCACCCAGGATCTGTCCCTTGCCCTAGGAGTGTTACATGAAGTCGTGGAATTGCAGGTTTTGTTGTGACAGTATTAACCTGACAGGCTTAAGGTGTCCTCCCCAGACTAAGCCCTCAGATGGCCTGGTACAGAAGCCCCACTGGGCCAGGGCTGTCTGGGGACAGGTCTGTGGCTGGCAGGCCTGGTTGCCTGGACCTCAGTGTGATCCTGTTCACCCCCCTGCCACCCTCCCGTCTGCACTCAGTGCTTAAATTACTCGCCTTGTCCCACCTTTGGCCAAAGAGCTTCCCTCCAGCGACAGAGGGCTGGAGGCAGGGAAGGTCTGCTGGGTGGGAGGCATAGCTTCCACAGCCCTACTCACCTCCATCAACCTGTGGGGTTTAAGTGGACACCCTGGGCCCAGACAGGCAGGTGTCCTCAGGATCACAACATCCTTGACCAGTTGAATGTGGTACCAAAGTCCAAATAGGAGCTATTTATAGATGAAGCAGCATTTAATGCTGCATATAAAGCAATGCATATTTTTCAAGCTAAAATGCATATATCTACGTAGATGTGCTTTGCCGAGAAGTTAGGTCTGTTGTAGACCAGAAACCACACATTGTGATTTCTCGTTTTATTTTTTCTTAGAAAACATTTCTATTTACAGTAAATAGTTAATATGTAAATAATGTACATATATGTTGACTTCTGGAGTGTTTGTTATTCAATGTATATACTCCTACAACGTGCATGAAGAAATATCCTTTTATCTATTGATAATTTTGTTGTAAAGTGAATGGTAAGCCTAGAGAGTGTATGGCTGTCAAATGGCAAATACTGTGTTCATTAAATAAAAACACATTGTTAAAATAAAAAAAAAATTAAAAAAAAAAAGAATGCTGAGCACCAAGGAATTAATGCTTTCGAACTGTGGTGCTGGAGAAGACCCTTGAGAGTCCCTTGGACTGCAAGGAGATCAAACCTGTCAGTCCTAAAGGAAATCAACCCTGAATATTCATTGGAAGAACTGATGCTGAAAGTGAAGCTCCAATACTTTGGCCACCAATGTGAAGAGCTGACTCATTAGAAGAGATCCTGTTGCTGGGAAAGATGGAAGGCAAAAGAAGAGGGCGGCAGAGGATGAGATGGTTTGATGGCATCACCTACTCAGGGGATATGAATCTGAGCAAACTCTAGGAGAGAGTGATAAGACAGGGAAGTCTGGCATGCTGCAGTTCACGGGGTCACAGAGTTGGACGTGACTTAGGAACGGAACAATAACAGCTAAAGGATCATCTCTTCAGAGGGTGAAGGTCTTTAAGTTCCTGCTTCTCTCTCTTTTTTCCCCTCAGAGAAAAGTTATTTCTGCCACAGTGAGTACAACATATTACTTAAACATACTTTGTATCATGGAGATGAAGGCAAACCAGATAGTTACAGTTTTAAAACAAAGAAACAAGAGAATACTCATCCGCTTTCACTTTTTAGATTATATTATTATAATATCTAATTATAATAATATAATTATTATATTATATAAAAGGTTCATCTATTTCTTCATCTGTATGTATCAATCTTCAAACACTTGTGAAAGAGAAAGTCGTGAAAGTTGCGTCCGATTCTTTGCGACTCTATAGACTTTACAGTCCATGGAATTCTCCAGGCCAGAATACTGGAGTGGGTAATTTCACATATTAAAGATGGAAAAACTCCATGCAACACATTCCCAAAATGCAGGGATTTGGATGGAAGGGTCATTCACAGCTAAGGTATGTCACTAGGAAATTTCAGAATCCGCTTCTTTCCCTTTTTTCAACCTCAAAACTCATCTTATTAAAAGTAGGGATGCATTTGCCAGCCCCTGTCTCTCCATCTTCACAATCAAATCTTCCTTTTGGCTATTGTCTCCTGTAAGTTTCCTGATGGCATGTACCACCCATTGGGTCAGAAAGGGGTGACTGTCATCGACGCTGCAGCTGTTCAGGATAAAGAAACTGCTGTTCAGCTATTTACCTTGTCCTGGTCATTTTTTTTCTTACAGCACAGTTTTCCAATCAGACGAATGAAATGAGACATAAACACTTCAGTCAATCTTATTTGTGGTATCACCTTGAGCTCTTCTGCAACCAGAGGTACTGACGATGTTTGCGGTGTTTTTTGAGCTACATGAATCAATAGCAAAAGACTTGATTGCAGGTTTTTAACAAAAGCGTAGAAACTCAGAAATGGTCGGATGGAGGAGATGTACAGGACAAAGTATGGGAAAGGGCACGGAGCTTCCATGCCCCTCCCAGCTCGCCAATCTGGAAGCTTTCTGCTTCTCTTTCAAGAAGCCAAAGAGGGTACTTCCCTGGTAGTCCAGTGGTTAAGACTTTGCCCACTCAGTGCAGTGGGCCCGGGTTCCATCCCTGGTCAGGGAACTAGGGATGCCACAACTAAAACCTAGCCCAGTCAAATAAATGTAAAGAAAAGAAGAAGCGAAGTGATGGCTACTTAGAAAAATGCAAGACTGACTGTCGTTAGCAGCCTTGTAGTTAAAGAAAGTGATGAATCTGATAGAAGCTGTAAGGAACATTTGCAGTAAATAGTATTCTTGTGTAAGTCTCTTTTTTGTGATTTCCTGCTTTAACTGACTTTTTCAATTACCAAACAAACCACCAATTTTAAGAGCTGGCAAAGAGCTTTGCAGAAAATGTTATCTCCCCCTCACTGTTCACTCTTCCCTTCTTCCACATTAAGAGAGTTCTCATTCTTAGCTGTGCTCTAGCCACCTCTCCACCCCACATAAAAATATTTCTCTTAGTCCCTTGAAGTTCAGCATAACCATGTGACTAAAGCCTGGTGAACAGATAGACATATACTGAAATATCTTTTGGCAACTCCTGGGAATGTTTTCTAAGCAATAGCTATAATGTGCTCTTTGCTCCTCTCTTCTTTGTCTGCCTTCCATCCTGCTACCTGGAATGCATATGTGATGGCTGGAGCTCTGGCCTCCAACTTGAGTATAAGGAAAATGTAGAGGAATCCTGGTCCTCTGAGGACTTTATGTGCCCCAGTTGTCAGAATAACATGGAAATTTCATATCTGCCTTCCTTAAATTACTATTATTTTAGCTCTCTGATTCACAGTCAAGCTTCATTATATGTGATAAAGAGAGTTTGGGTCTTATTATTTTTTCTGAACTGAATTACAATTTGACCCGAATATTCTGGCAACCAATATTTATGTAGACATTATTACAACACTTAGGGGCTTAATAGAAGCAATACTGGAACTAGGAAGAGAACCCTCCTCAGGTCTTTTAAGCTCAAAGATTCCACAGTGCTACAATTCATTTGTTTTTTGTTTTTTTTAAATCATAAAGTGTATGCCTTGCCCTGAGATAATCCTATTAAAATCAGTAATTCAGCTTAGTGGTCATAGTAAATATTTCTGCCTGCAAAATTTCCTCAGGCCATATTGATTTATTTTCCCTTGTCTAACTTGGAAATAGTTGCAGTTTTAGAGCCAGGACCAGCGTGTTAACACTTATTGATGACAGAAGTACCCTGTGCCCTCAGTTCTGAGATGCCGTCAATAGAAGGTGCATCACTGGCTTCATAACAGCTTTTGGGGAAAACATATTAAATGAACGCTTTTTTTCCTTAGTAAATGTTAATAGCGATATATATATATATGTGTGTGTGTGTGTGTGTATATACATAATATATATATTATTTTCATTTTTTCCACATCTAATCTGAAGATTCTTTTGAATTACTTTTGTTTCACAATACACTGGAAAGGGAAGTAGCTCAGTCGTGCCCGACTCTTAGTGAACCCATGGACTGCAGCCCACTAGGCTCCTCCATCCATGGGATTTTCCAGGCAAGAGTACTGGAATGGGTTGCCATTTCCTTCTCCTTCACAATACACTGAGTCTCTGCTTTATCGAACAAGTTCTGTGTTACTAATACTGTGAATGGTTAATACTACATGCTCCTATTTAATTGTCTTTAGATAAAGTTCTTTTCATCCTTTTCTCTATTTTTTCCCAATAGAATTAATCTTTAGGCCTGATTATTGTTCTGAAAGTCAATGAAATTCCAGAATTCGGCTTTTAAATGCAACTCCTCATAATGGACAAAAAGTTTCAGAAAAAAATGGAGCTGTGTCTTCCCCTGAGCTTCAGAGAAGAAGGTTGATAGGGTCACATTGTGTCTGTAGACAGCTTTGGGTAGTCTGGCTAACACAATGGTAGTTTACAAGTCACTTCCTAGAATGGTCACTGCTGGCAGCCTGCCCAGAAACCCTTGGATACTCTTTACCAGCTCTGTTTAATCACTTTTTTCCACCCCAAATCCCCTAGGGCACCAACAGAATATTTTACATAAAATATTTTACTTAAAAAATGTTATTGAGTAAAGGGGGAATGTAGATAAATGGGTAGAATTAAAATTAATTGTGTTGAATAATTCATTAACTGATAAGGGAGAAAACTTGTTAATTATTATCCATTTGCCAGAATAGGTTTCAGAATAACAGAGATTTCACTCGGGGAATGAAACTGAGGCAGAAACATTTATTCTCTTCTCCTGTGATTTGATGACTATTTTTAGTGTGGTATTTAAATTCTGTTGTGTGTGTGTATGTGTGTATTTATTATAGATTTTTAGGTTGCAGTTAGCATGAGGTTCTTTGTATAGCAGTCTCTCTGTCTCTCTATACACACACACACACACACACACACAGACACACACACACACACACATGTGATTGTTTTTAAGTTGCTGAACTAATTTCAAAAGCATTTAAAAAAACTCTGATTTGTACTCTTTTCCCCTCATAACTGCTTTTGATACCATATTTTAACATTTAATTGTTTCATGTATCCCTTAACTGAAAAGATATGGAGGACTTCACGAATTTGTATGTCATCCTTGCCCAGAGGCCATGCTAATTTTTTCTGTATCCTTCCAATTTTAGCATCCATGCTGCCGAAGTAAGCACGAAGACAGGAATATTTAAGGAGAAATTTCCGACCAGGCATGATAACCAGAGAGGCTTGCCCTGGGCGAGTGAACATAGAGAAAGGAAGATCTGCCGATGTGGGGACTAGCACAAAAGGAACACAAAGGACACGTTTATTTGGTCTTCATTCCCCTTGCTGCTGCTGCTGCTAAGTCGCTTCAGTCGTGTCCGACTCTGTGCGACCCCATAGACGGCAGCCCATCAGGCTCCCCCGACCCTGGGATTCTCCAGGCAAGAACACTGGAGTGGGTTGCCATTTCCCTCTCCAATGCATGAAAGTGGAAAGTGAAAGTGAAGTCGCTCAGTCGTGTCTGACTCTCGCGACCCCGTGGACTGCAGCCTACCAGGCTCCTCCGTCCATGGGATTTTCCATTAGGTAGACCCATAAAATATCACAGTTCTGTGTGCAAGGCGGACTGAGCCAGGGGAAGACAAAACAAAGAAAGCACCGTCTGGTGCCCAAATCTGGCAGAGTCAGAAACCGGCNGTGTCTGACTCTCGCGACCCCGTGGACTGCAGCCTACCAGGCTCCTCCGTCCATGGGATTTTCCATTAGGTAGACCCATAAAATATCACAGTTCTGTGTGCAAGGCGGACTGAGCCAGGGGAAGACAAAACAAAGAAAGCACCGTCTGGTGCCCAAATCTGGCAGAGTCAGAAACCGGCCAAGACACCACCCGGAGGGCCAGTGAGGCTGTTCGGGCCCCTAGACTGAAAGGAGCTTCCCAGGGTGGAGGGGCCACGAATCACCCGGCTGCGCGTCTTCCTGTCTGCCCTCCTCCCGGCTCATTGATTGTGATGAGTGCTCAGCCGTCTTTTCCTGCTGAGAAAACTGCCTAAGTGCGGCTCTCTGCTCTCCCGCTCTTTCCGATACACACGCACAGACCCACTCCTAGCAGGAGATGAGCTCCAAGAGTCGCAGCTGTCATCTAATCTATTGATTGCCCTTTTCCGGTGCCCTTTCCTGAGAAGCTGCACTTACTGGGATGGCAATGTGTGGAAGCTGAAAGAAGCTGAAAGGAGGTAGCAGCACAGACTCTCACAGCCTTGCTGCACAACTTGCGCCGGCCTCCCTGCCCAGGAGGGCCCATGGGTGACCCACCCTTTGAGGGGGTTTGAGTGGTACCCAATGTGAGCAAGCTCACTGCTCAGCTCGGGCACTGTGAGTGACAAGACACAGGAGAAGGAAAGAGGTGGGACTGGGGGATTTTGCTCACTCACAGTTCTCACCAAAAGTTGCCCAAAATAAATATTAGATCCATATAATTGTTTCTGGCTATGTAAATGCAGTTTCAAAATAAGTCCCTGCCACCTCTTCCAACCATAAAGCTGCCCCAAGCCCCTCCTGGGAAGAAATTCTAAACTGAAGGACAGCTTGGCACAGAACAGTTCCCTAAGAGAAGTTCTACAAATGAGAGTGGACATCACCCTATCTACCAAGATCGGATTCCTTTTGGAATCCAGGCCTGCGGAAGGCTACACTTCTCAGCTTTTGTGTTCCTTGGAGTTGAGGAGGGCCATGTGACTAGTTGTGATGGCCACTGTAACGGCATACACCGTTTCCAGGCTGAGACAGGGAATCGCCCATGTGTGATTCTTCAGGCTTTTTCTTGCCCTACTGAGGCAATCGTGAGATGGAAGGTCCAAAAGATAGAAGCAGCCTGGACACTCAGTCCTCATGCGAGGACAACTATTCTAGAGAAATGCCTGGGCCCATAAAGGGCTTGGCATGAGAGAGAAACAAACTTTTGTTGTATAAAGCCTTTGAGAATTGAGGCTTGTCTGTCATTACAGAATAATTTAGCCAATCCTTACTAATTAATATAAGAAGTACTATTCAGTGGAGTGCCTATTCTTTCCCCCATATATGCTATATTTTATTTGATTTGACTTTTTTTTTCTTTAATTGGAGGATACTTGCTTTACAATGTGTTGGCTTCTGCTATACATCAACATGAATCAGCCTATTAATTCTCCTCGGATGCCACGTTTCCTTCCCTCAGCTGAGTACTCTCCTCTGAACCAAACCTCTCTCTTCCAATTTTCTCCCAAGCCAGATACCCCTTCCAGGCCTTTCTTCCACAGTGCCTGCTCAATTGTGGAGTTTATGCTTAACCACTCAAATCTTAGGGTGCTACAGACTCAAGAATCTTTCTCACCCAGACTGGCCAAAGCAGGAATTCTGTTGAAGACTTATCCATTTGCTTCAAGAACCAAAAAAATGTTAAGCCCCATGGGGAATTAGTTTGAGTATCCAGGGAAGAGAGACTATTGGACTGTCTTCACTCAGTAAGTATCTTTACCTGACTCAATTGTGAAGCAGATCGAGTATGTCTTCACTAGGTAAAGATAAGACTACTTTCCCTTTTCCCTGATACCTTTAAGTCAATCTTAGGACTTAAAATGTTGGTGTAAAAATAATTGCTTTTCTATGTCAATGACGTTAACATTGGCTCTGCCAATGACCAAACATGAAAACCCAAGCATTTCCACAGAAGGATGCCCCCTTGACCAAATAAAATGTCTCCTTGCTCTGAAAGTCAGGCTTGCAGGCTTGTACACTGCTCCATTGATTTGTCTGGAACTTGCTGTGACTGCTGGGAAGAAACTAACTGGACCTCCTTTCTCACTGATCACCTCTGAGCCAAGCCTACAGGATAAACAAAGCAATATGTCCTCAGAGGGGCTGTAAGAAATCTTCCAAGGTCACCTTGGAAGTTACTGAAGTAGGCATCACTTGGATGGCATGTGCACTTGCAATTTTAACTTATTTAGAAGCAAGTAACAGAAAGTCTCAACACAGAGGTTTGAACAATTAGCATTCAATTGATGATTTCTCCTTGGTTTAGTATTTTAGAGCTTCAAAAACCTCTTGAAGGTAAAAGGTATCCTTCAGAGAGCACTGGAATATTATCCTTCGTCCCCAGGACACAGAAACTTTTTTTAAAATCAGCTATAGAAAGGCTGGAAAGCAGCCAATTGCCAGGAAAGTCTCTGTGGGGTTATGTGCAGGGCAGCCATGCTGGTCTTACTTTCTGCAGAAGACACTGGTGGTTGCCTCAGTGCTAGAACCTGCTGCTTATCGATCCAACATCCAGCATTTCTCTCTCTTTCCTTCTCTAGTTCTTTCAGGCTGGCAGTACATCTACTGATAAGTCGTACCCAGCTTAAGCCAGTCATGACAGTGCAATTTCCTGCTTTATCAGATTCACAGATAAAGATGACCTCCTTATGGCCAATGAGATATAAGGGTAAGTTTGCTAGGGAACTTCTGGGAAAATACTTGCATTTGTAATGAAATGAACAGGCGTGGCTGGCACTAAATCCTGCCTTAAACGTAAAGATAATGCTTAGTGATAAAGCAGTCATTGTGTAATCATCAGACCAAGCAAGAGGGAGACGTTTCAAGAAAAAGCTTGAGATGCTAGCTAGCTCTCCCCTCAAAACCTCTGCTTCTGGCTGAGATGGAGTGACAGGGATCAGGTATATTCTTCTACCTGAAATGGACATAAAAGAGGACAAAATATACGAAGCGACAGATTTCAAGGCAATGAAAAGCAGTGATATATAAGAAGCTGAGAGGAAAGAGGAAAGATTCTTATTCATATATAAGAATCATGAGCTCTATGCTTGCTCCAGATTTCTGCCTTGACAAGGGTTTCCAGGTTGTGGGACAGGAACGAGGGACCCAGGCAGAGCCTAGTGGCCTTCCTAAGTCAAAAAGATAGAGGAAGAATCTGAGGGGACAAGGGCAGCTAGATTTGCAGGATGGGGCAGTGGAGAAGAGGGACCTACCAAGACAGAAATCCAGCAATCTGCAGAGAGTTTTCCTTGAGTTTCAGCCAAATATTGATTAACATGGCATGTAAGAAAATTATGTAAGGCCAGGGAAAAAAAACCAAGTGGATTATGCTATGTTGCCTGACCACATGGAATCAAATTAGAAATTAATAACAGAAAGATCTCTGAAAAAATCCCTAAATATTTGGAAATTAAACACTTTTCAAAATAACTAATAAAGGAAATAAAAAGGAAAATTAGAAATTAGTTGGAACTAAAAAAAAAAAAGAAAATATATCAAGTTTGATGGGATGACACTAAAACAGTACTTGGTGGAAAGTTATAGCACTATCTTAGCAAGAAAGATTTTTAAATACTTTCAAATTAGTGATCTAACCTTCTATCTTGGAAAAAAAAAAAAAACAACAACTAGAAAAGAGCCAGTGAGACCCAAGATAAACAGAAGAAAGGAAATAATAAACTTCAGCACAGAAATCAGTGACAAAGAAAACAGAAAAAAAAAAAAAAGATTGAAGAAATCAAAAGCTAGTCCTCTGGGAAGATTAATATATGTAATTAACAACCTTATTAGTGAAAAAAGACAAAAATTAGCAATGTCAGGAATAGTAGAAGTACAATTGCCACAGATTCTACGAATCTTAAAAGGGTAACAGTGGAGTATTATGAATAAGTTTATGTCAATAAGTATGATAGACAAAAGGGAAAAATCCTTTGGAAGACCCCCCCCCCAAAAAAAACCCACACATAAAAAGAAATAGATAATCTGATAGCTCTATATCTGTTAAAGAAATTGAATTTATAATTAAACTTGGTCCACATGATTTTGCACATAAACTCTACCAAACACTTAAGGAATATTAATTCTAGAGAACTCTATTTTAACTCTAAGACAACTGACCCCACAGAAAATCTCCCCCCAAAATTGAAGATGAGGAAAACGTTTCCTAATTTAGTTTATATGGACACATAACCCTGAGATTAAAACCAGATAAAGACATTACAAGAAAAGAAAACTACAGTGCAATATGCCCTATGAATACATATGCAAAAATTTTAAACAGACATTAGAAATGCAAGATTGGCCTAATATTTGAAAACTCTATCAATTTAATTCACCAAATAAACAAACTAAAAACCAAACAACTTTATATGATCATCTCAATAAATGAAGAAACCATTTTTTTTAAAAACTCACCATCCATTCCTTATATAAATTCTCTGCAAACTAGAAATGAAAGGAATTTTCCTTAACCTGATAAAAGACATTTACAAAAATGTACACCTAACATCATACTGTACATTGTACAGGAGACAGGGATCAAGACCATCTCCATGGAAATGCAAAAAAGCAAAATGGCTGTCTGGGGAGGCCTTACAAATAGCTGTGAAAAGAAGAGAAGCGA
>SJYA01013218.1:0-10543 GCA_006410615.1 Neotragus moschatus
GGTGGAATCGGAATGCAGGCTGCGGCAATGAATAAGTAATGAAGGGTGTGACACAAAGCATTTGTTCTGAGAGGGGAGTCCTCTGAAGCGTTTCCTGGGGAAGGTTGAAGTCCAGTCTCAGGTTAGATTTGGTGAAAGAGGAAGAGGGCCTTGGGGCCCCCACTCTGACCTCTGTTGAACCGTGTGGACTAAGCAGTCAGAGCCTCAGGACATCAGGAGAAAACTGTTTAGAGATTTCTTCAGAGATTCCCTCTGATTCTGGATGGACCTGGATGAGGCTGGCAGAAAGCAGCCAGGCACTGATAACTCTGGGGATGAGAGCAAGTCTAGAAAATCTTCATAATTGGATTCAGATGCTGTGCCTTGATACTATGCCTCCAAGTTCATAGCTAAATGCTCCTTGTCCAGAAACTCGGTGCTTCTTGGTAGGATCTTACAGAAACCTCCGTTTCTGCACGCCCGAGTTGCAGTTTCTGCATCATTCGCCCGCCTAGCTTTCGCTGCCTTCATCCTCACCTGGGCTTTCTCCCTAGGCTCCTCTCTCTCCATGTTACTGGGGCCCATTCCACTCCTCATCTCAGCTAGCTGTTAATACATATGCAGAACTCCACTTCTGACCAAGGTCACATTCTGTGGCACTGGGGGTTAGGACTTCAACATATCTTTGGGACGGGACACAATCAAACCTGAAATAAGGAATGCAGTTATATTACCTGAAAAGAATTACCACCGCTTCTCTGGGTTCAGTTTGTATACCTCAAATTTTTTTATGTCTAAATGACTTGATGACAATCTTGGCAAAAATGTTAAATAGTGTGATGATAAAGGATTTTAATCTTTGTCTTTAGAAACGGGTATACCATTTAGGTTGAGGACAGTATGTTTAAATAGATTTTTAACAAGTTTTAGCATCTCGACTAAGAAAAAAACCAGAGAATTGGTATCAACTGAGAGAGCGTCCTCTACTGGCTGTACTCAGTACTGTGTCTGCTCTCTGATGCAATTTCCGATGGTATGGAAAGATAAATACTTAATATAGTACCTGTGATTCCTATTTAGTATATCAGTGGCAGCTGATTCTAAGAAAACATTAAAGTTATAAAGTCATTGACTTACATTTTTAAAAGATTTGAGTGTGTGCCTGCTTAGTCGCTTCAATTGTGTTCAACTCATTGCGACCCTATGGTCTGTAGCCCACCAGGCTCCTCTGTCCATGGGATTCTCCAGGCAAAAATACTGGAATGGGTAGCCATGCCCTCCTCTAGGGGAAACTCCTGATCCAGGGATTGAACCCGGGTCTCCTGCATCTCCTGCCTTGTAAGCAAATTCTTCACCGCTGAGCCACCAGGGAAGCCTATTAAAAGATTAACCTTATTTGTAGAGAAGATATTCTTGACTATCAAACAACGTAAAAAAAGTAGAAGCTTTTAACATAGCTATCAAAATTTTATTGTAATTCTAAATTGATATAAATAAAATATTAAGAATATTATCTAATTGTTAGATCACTTAATAAGGACATTATTAATAAGTGTCCTTAATAAGGACACTTAATAAGGACATTCAGAAAAGGGTTTAGGGCCAGAGACAACTGGCCAAGAAAGTGAATTTAATAGGTAGGCTAGAAAGAGCACAGTAATTTGAATTCCGAGGTCATTTCAGTTGCTATGACGGCTGTTGCAGACCCAGGACACACAGTCGTGGGAGGCAGTGGGAATGCTGATGTAATGCTTCTAAAATCTGACGGTCCACAAAGTGAAGGGGTTAGCCCTCGAAAGCTCAATGGCATTTATAATCAATACACTTCCTTCAGTTCATCATGTCTTTCCCTAATGGTTTTCTCTTATCCCACCACTAGTTAGAATTGTTGAGCCGAGTGATACTGCTCCAAATGAGACAACACATTTTCGCTTCCAAAGATGTTTTACAACTGTATTTTAAATTAACAATGATTAGCAAAATAGTTATACCTACCTGAAGGCTGACAGCTGACATAGATGCCGGACCCCAATAGATGGCGCTGTTGAAACTAAAAGCGCAATTCAGTATCCCTTGTCATTCTGAAAAGGCTTTAGGGGGTAGTTTTCCACTATCTTTGGAAGATCTCTTGCGTATGAACAGAAACTGACAGTGTTTGCTCTCTGTTAAGAATAGCTTCTTTCATCACTCCTGGATTCAGTAAGTTCTTGAACCAAAATTCTTGGTCTAAGATGAAGTGTAGATTGTATTCTTGACTACTGACCAGCCTTCAAACCAATTAAAATACTCCTGGATGTCAACTATTGAGAATTCAATTGCTTCCAAAAATTCAATGTCAACACACCAAATTCTGTGGTAATGCTATATTGTTATCACCCTAGAAGTCTATTTAGAATACAGATTATTTTATAGAATTGGAGAGTTTCATTGGAATGTAAATTTAAGGAATTGGAATCTATTCAGGAATTTGTTCAATAGTGTATTTTCATTTTTTTTTCCCTTTGCATATCTGTGTCCTCTGGGCTTACTTCTGTGGTCGCTATTTGTCCACCAATCTCCCATTACAACGTCATTTGTGTTCTTATTAGACTTTCTCTCTGTATACATACTTCCTTCATCCCTTCATCATTATCTTTTTATGTCAGATTTAGTATACACCCACCCTGCTCCAGATCTATGCCTGGAGAAATGAAAAAGAATGAAATAAGTAATCAAATAGAGTCTCAGCCTTGAAAGATTTTGTAACTCAGCAAAGGGGATAAAAATATCAGAAAACGAGCACAAATTTAAATAAACATGGACTGCCTTCCCTTTCCTGGCCTTTTGACTAGAATATAAGAATCGTCCCTAAATTAATGATGACTAAGACTATACCTTGAAAATCTTGCTACTGAAATGTATAAAGTGTGTTAGAGTTTAGAAACAGGCATTTTGTGAAAAGGAATAGAAGGGCCACAGTCTCCTGTAATGACAGGTTTGAGCAAAACTGTTGCATGAAGGGTCACAGGATATCGCTGCTGCTGCAAGTCTGTCTCCTGGGTAGGACCTCCGTCAGGCTTCTAACCAGGTGACTCCCTAAGAAGGGCTTATGCAGATGGGGCTTTGGGCTGTTCCGTTTCTTCTCTGGTAAGCAAGACTGTGTTCATCTATTGTTTGGCTGAAACCACACTGTGCTCCAAGTGTTCTTTGTATTAATAAATAACAAGCTGATGACGCTCCTGTTATTTTTGTAAGCTGATTAGGCAACACTTTATATTAACTATTCTTGACTCACATTAATACATAGAATTTGTAAATTAGAGTCAACTATGATTTGCAAATTGAAGGTAATTAGAAAGTCCTAATACAGTGCCTCCTAAAAAGGCCAAAACACTTTGCATAGAAATAGCCAATTTAGACGTCACGATTTTCCAACTGCTTTTGGCAATGATTCCTCTGAGCTGTCCTCAACTGGAGTGAAGAGATGAATGTTCACAAAATATTCACAAAATTGGTGAGGATGTAGAAAGTGATTATAATGCCTTTCTTCTTGAGCGCTGCCTGGGGACTGAGCTCCTCCACGGCTCACTTGTTGCCCAGTGACAAAATTTGATAATTTGAAAAGCTGTAATAGCTCATCAATAAAAAGAGGGATGATCTAGAGAAGAGTTTCCAAATACTAAACACAACAATCATCTGTTGAGATTCCTATGTTATATTGTTAGACCTTATTCTTCTTTCTTATGGAATTTCCGAGTGTTAAAAAAAAGCAGAGTTACCTGTGACAATAAACTTAAAACTGATAGAAATTGATTTTTTTAAATATAAAATATCAAGATTATGAATAGGTGCCTTAAAAAATTAAGTGAAATTATACATCAAAAAATACTACAATGTAATTTACCACATCAGTTGAATTAGGGGATGACAGCCCTCTCAATGCTTGCTAAAAAAGTATTTGATTCGTCATCCATGATAAAGGTTCTCAGAAATTGAAAATGAAAAGGAGTTTCATTAATGTTACATAGACCACAACAGTATCCTACAGCAAGGGGCCTGTGTAGTACAATCATTTTAGACTCAATATTTCTAAAAATTTTTCAAGAATATTTTCAATACCAAGGACAAAGAAAGAATGTTCAACATAGAAGCAGAAGCTCTAGGCAAAGTAATAAAACATGAACATGAATTACAAAGTAGAAAAATAAAAAAAGAGAATAAAGACACAAATTTAATAATTTGCAGGAAACATGATTACCTGATTTTGCAATTAAATATAAATAGCAAAACATTTAGAGGTAAATTCTTAAAAAACTGAAAAGAGTTAGATAAAAAATTTCTGGATACACAAGCAGTTTACAAATAGAGTGTGTGTATGGGTCACATCATGTGCAAATATTTTCTCCCATTCAGTAAGTATCATTTCACTTTGTCAGGGGTGTCCTTTGTTGTGCAAGAGCATTTAAGTTTAATTACGTCCTAGTTAAAATTTTTGCTTAATTTATTTTTTGCCATAGGAGACAAATACAAAAAATGTTGCTATGATTTATGTTGAAGAGTCTTGTATCTGTGTTCTCTTCTAGGAATTTTATGGTTTCTGTTCTTACTTTTAAGTCTTTATAAGTCCAGTACTTCTTTTAAGTAGTGTTATATCAAAGACCTTGGGAATTTTAGTAGGTCTATAGTTTTCAACAGAAACATAATTTCTATTATATCTATTACAATAGAAATTGCATAATTTATATTAACATTTACAAAAAGTATCTGTGAGTTTCTAATATTGCGATTTCACTCACCCAACATCCCTTAAGGACTAATGTGGTCTTTATCACCTTTGCACATCTATATGGAATTTGGCTTGGTGGAAGATTAATTTAAAAGTTTGGAAAAGTAGGTTTTGATTAGTTTGAGATTTTGAATTTTGGTAGGAAAAAAATACTAATGAAAGGAAATTTTTTGTAGTTAAAACTTTTGTTAAGCAATTTAGATAGCATTTTGTGTCAAATTAGAGATCTGAGATACAGAAAGATGGAGTTCAGTTCAGTTCAGTCGCTCAGTCGTGTCCAACTCTTTGCGACCTCATGAATCACAGCACGCCAGGCCTCCCCGTCCATCACCAACTCCCTGAGTTCACTCAGACTCACGCTCATCGAGTCAGTGATGCCATCCAGCCATCCCATCCTCTGTCGTCCCCTTCTCCTCCTGCCCCCAGTCCCTCCCAGCATCAGAGTCTTTTCCAATGAGTCAACTCTTTGCATGAGGTGCCAAAGTACTGGAGTTTCAGCTTTAGCATCATTCCTTCCAAAGAAATCCCAGGGCCTGTCTCCTTCAGAATGGACTGGTTGCCCATTTAAAATGGATAATTGTTCTGAGCTAAATTCCCCTCCTGCCTCAGGTAATCATCAGAGAAGCCTGGTTTTATTAGGCTACCTCCTAATACTGCAAGTGTCCCTTTCTCTGAAGCAAGATATAAAGAGAATAAAATACAAATTAGTAATATTTCTGAAATTATCCTAGAAGTTTATTTTCTAGGAGAAAAAGCTCAGTTTGATTAGCATTTTGCCCCAGATGTCCCCAGGCTGCACTTACTTTGAAAGGGCCTCTAGAATCATTCCATATGAAATGTGCAAGCTCCTTTGGGGTGTTTTTAGATCAGCCTATTCTCTTACTATATAAGGAAACTGGGAAATAGAGTGGTCACTTAGTAACGTGAACCAGCTTGTCTTGTAAGATTTAAATCTATTACTAAGGCCCACGATTTTGTTGTCATACCATTTGTCCCTAAATTAGGAAGAACCGTAACTCCATGACTAATTTCCATGACCTATAAACTTTCACCAAATTTCACCTAGGAATCCTACCATATATGTTAAAGTGGCNGTGAACCAGCTTGTCTTGTAAGATTTAAATCTATTACTAAGGCCCACGATTTTGTTGTCATACCATTTGTCCCTAAATTAGGAAGAACCGTAACTCCATGACTAATTTCCATGACCTATAAACTTTCACCAAATTTCACCTAGGAATCCTACCATATATGTTAAAGTGGCCATGTGGTTTATCATTCTAATCAGGTCATTTTGAGAGGAAGAGGGTGTACTAGATGAAGCCCATACCAAAATCCCAAAGAAAAGATGAGACTCCCTCTGACCAACCAGAATATATGTTCACCCTGTTTGTGGACTTAACAGCATTTCCTCTCAAGACAGAATCATAAATTGATGATCTTGAAGGCTAGTAACTAGGGCAAGAATACAAAGAACAGCTTTAATCCTCAAAAAGTCTTATTATCTTTTATTTAAGTAATTAAATAATTTGGGGGCTCAGGATAGAAATCAGACGTTAATTAAGAAGGATTTAGAGAGGCTTATGCTAAGCATTTTGAAGACATTTCTTTCATATCTATGTCAGGGTGAATTGCAGGCTTCATGGAGTTGATGTTTTGATTGTGGAAAGACGAGTACAATAAGGTAATGAGCTCTGTAGCCTGTCCTTCCTCAATAAATTTAGAAAATGCTTTACTTAAATGCAACTCTATTATTACACATCAACTGATGAAGTAAGAATAAAATTAATGCAATTAAAAAAAATTTTAATAAAGGTTATAATTAATATTCAAAATCATTCTTTGGAATATACCCACCTCTAAAGTTTTCAAGGGCATGATGGCTAATGTATCCATATAATTTATTGTTTCTTCCAGTCCTACCTGCCTTTCTGTCTGTTCAGCCATGCTTGTATCTACAGAAGGAAGAGAAACTGACCTTCAACACTCCAATCTATTTATTTGGTTAATTCACAAAATTATGATTAAATATTTGGCCAGTACCAGTGCTAAGAGTCCTTTATATTTGACTTCATCCTTTGGATTTTTTTCCTTTATTACTGTGTTGCTGTTGTCAGTTGCTAAGCCATATCCTACTCTTTGCAACCCCATGGACTGCAGCTTGCCAGGCTCCTCTGTCCTTCACTATCTCCTGGAGTCTGCTCAAACTCATGTCTGTTGAGTTGATGATGCTATCTAACCATCTCATCCTCTGTTGCCCCCTTCTCCTTTTGTTCTCAAGTTTCCCCAGCATCAGTGTCTTTTCCAGTGACTTGGCTCTTCGCATCAACTGGCCAAAGTATTGGAGCTTCAACTTCATCATCAGTCCTTCCAATGAGTATTCCTGCTTGATTTCCTTTAGGATTGACCAGTTTGATCTCCTTGCAGTCCAAGGGACTCTCAAAGAATCTTATCCAGCAACACAGTTCGAAAGCATTGATTCTTCAGTGCTCAAGACTTCTTTATAGTCCAGCTCTCACATCTGTACATTACTACTGGAGAGGCAGAAAAAAAATCACTAATTGACTGTCATCATTAACAAGCTACTATAAGCATCCTTGTAGATTTCATGTTGTTTAATCCTAGAGTTGAGCATTGCTTAGGCTGGCTAGATTTTCGTAGGAGATAAGTCATAACAGACCATGGGTGGTCTTGATGCTACACACATAGGTAGTCACTTTTATTTTNTAAGCATCCTTGTAGATTTCATGTTGTTTAATCCTAGAGTTGAGCATTGCTTAGGCTGGCTAGATTTTCGTAGGAGATAAGTCATAACAGACCATGGGTGGTCTTGATGCTACACACATAGGTAGTCACTTTTATTTTCTTGGTTGATAAATCACCTTTAAGTCAAGGTAAGGGGCTTCCCTTCGCTCCTAGAATTGACAGCCATGAGGTCTTTTGTGTTGCAAAATGGTAGCGCTCTGGAGAAGATTAGAATAGGAATCCTGGACTTTGAGTAGCTACGTCTCTCTTTAGGAAAGGAGATAATTGGATGCTCTATTTTGAGGACTGAATGTGAAAATTCGTCCTTCTTCTCAATGTATGGAGAGAAGGGATAATTTTCCTCTCTGTGTCTGTGTGAGTTAGATATGTGTGTGTCTGCATCATTTCTGGCAGTTCTTGTGACAGTTGTGTGATATCATGTCAGCATAAATTATTCTCAAATCTTTTGGCCATGCACACTTTCCAAGAGCTAGTGCACGTATCTCTGGGACACAGACACTGTAAGGAAGTCCAAGATACGGGCAGCAGCTCACGGAGGTCTGTGAAGGGCGCTGACTCTGTCCCTGTTACTGGCCAGATGGCAGTCTTTATTTTACTTAGAAACTGTTAGACTGTAGTCACGTTACAAATACCTCATATACTCTCCTTGCTTGCCTTTGGGGTATCACTGAATTATAATACAGAGGAATAATGCCTGTAATGAGGAAAAAGGATCACGTTTGTATAATTTGGGTTAGCAATGGACAGGTACTATTGTGTTGGGACAGATTTCCATTCAAATTTGTAGCAAAAACAATTAGCTCTTAAAGTGTAAATCTTTGATTATTATAAAGACAGTATCTACTTCAAAAAAATCTATCCCAATCCATCATCCCCAGAGAAATCTTGCATAATTTAAACTTTAAGTTTCAAAAAGTAATTTTAATATGCTAGAGATCTTTAAAGTAACTCAGTTACTTTAATGCAAGAATAATGCAAACATACAGTCTATTAAAAATAGTCCTTATTTATTTTAAAAATTTTATGTAGTATTTTCTGTGGTTTAAATTGTTTAAAGTATAATTATATACATAGTACTTCATAAATAGAAACAATCAAGATACAGCTAAGCAAAACCAAGAAAACAAATTCAATCTTAATTTCACCAGCCAGTGGCAATAACTGTGAACACATATGATGCACTTTCTTACAGAATTACCGCAGATAGACCCCCAGAAACAAGCCCACTGACATTTTTAAAGGAATTTCTATACTTTAGGGACTTTAAAGGGATTACTGTACTAAACTTTTTTGATAACCACACTTTTCACTAATCACTATATTATCAGTGTAGAGTTTTTTTTTTTACTTTTAAAAAACGGTTCTTTATACTTTAAGAAAATAGATTGTTTTTTAAGAGTTATATATTTATTTGTTTGTAGATATCAGCCATATTTTTCTAGTCTTTATTGAACTCAGCATACTTGGATATTCTTACTTGAAAGCAGTCCATACAGGCCGAGCGTGCTTGTGCAATTATTCTGAATTCTCGCACGTGAGACATGGTTAGCTGCTTAAGACCTAAAACTCACATTCAAAACGATAGACACAATTGTTTCTGAAGTAAGTTGCTTTACTGCCGTTCTTGCTTCTCTGCTGGAAGAGGATCTTTGTTGCTGGGAACTTTCCTTGGGTTTGAAATTGAGCCACCCCTAGGAGGTGCCAGGCTGGCATCCCATCAGAGGCATTTGTGAATTCCACCCCTGCGGGCTCTGCTGGCTCCTGGCATGCTCCCTTCTGTTTCTGGGAAGTCACCACGGCTTTGTCAGGTCTTCTCAGTTCAAAGAGGCGTCTCTGTAGAGATTGCCTGTTCCTTTTGCAGTTAATTTCTGAGGACCTTACATTACTCTTGGGTGTTATTCTTACTATGTCAGTGTTGCATGTTATAATGCATTGGACGAAATATTAAACAATTATCAATAATAACATCACAATGGGAAGGTGTATCTCTTGCCAAACCATGTTGTTGTCAGATTTGATGAGCCGTGTATCAAAATTACAGGAATTTAAAAATATCTGTCACACCTCATTATATTTTGATTATTTAACAGAACCAAAGGTACAGATCATTCAAAGTTAATCATTCTACAGACTGATGAGAAGATAGCTTAACAATATCTAAATTTTCATGACAGATATCCTTTTAAAACACTGAAAATGACATCAAAGTTAATTCCCAACTTTATCCCTATTTTCACATAGTTTCAGAAAGTCTCTCAGATTTCAGAATCTGCTTAAGTGAAGAAATGGTATTAATAATAGGAGTCGATCCCAGGTTGGCGGGACACTCAGCCAGGAGTGATTGGCAAACTGCCTTGGAGCGATCATCATAGAAGCCACAGTGAGAGAGGAGGCATGTGGGCTCCTGGAGCAGCCAGTAGGAAGTAGGCACCAAGGCTAATGCCCCTTTGGTCAACCAGCTACACCAGAGACTGAGGTCAGTCTGCAAAGTAAGATCACATGCAGACCAGACATCCTCCTCCCTCCACTGGTATATAATACAAATCTTTCCACTTTCCCTTCTGCCTCCTAAATAATAGAGAAGAAAATGAAGGAGAGTTAAAAATTATTTTTTAAAAAAGACATTTGTGAGGCGGCTGCGGAGCCGGCTCGCTGAGCGCGGCCGAGAGGAACCACCCCATGTCACCCCACGTCCGAGGACAGGGGCGGCAGCCGGGAGGAGCCGCCCCGCATCCAAGAGACAGCGGCAGAGAGTCCCGGGCTGTGACGGTGCAGGAACGGATGAGAGGACCCACCCCACTTCCCACTCAGCGTGGCAAGGAGGAGCTACCCCACGTCTGAGGACAGAGACAGCGGCTGAGAGTCCCGGGCTGTGGAGGCGCAGGAACAGCTGAGAGGAGCCACCCCTCTTCCGAGGTCAGGGGCAGTGGCCGAGAGTGCCAGGCTGCGAAGGTGCAGGAACAGCTGAGAGAAGCCACACCGTGTCCGAGGTCAGGGGCAGTGACCGGGAAGAGCCACCCCACATCCGAGGCC
>SJYA01013219.1:0-10872 GCA_006410615.1 Neotragus moschatus
CTCCTCCTCCTTCTCCTCCCAGGGTCATGCAGGGCTGTCACTGGTGGGCTCCCCGTGCCTGTTCCTCCTTCTATAAACCAGGTCTAGTAAGCAGTCTGGGCACACTTTACCTGGAGATGAAGATGCCTGTGAAGAGGGAATGAAATACAGCCCTGGCAGCTGGCAGCTGGGCTGTGATGTTCTTACCAGAACATAAACAACAGGTCTCAGAATATAAACAGTCATCACACAAGGCCGCTCTGTGACCGCGTCTGAGCCGAGATAGACACAAGGACACTGCAATCTCAAAAATGAATACATACTCTGTGCCTCCTACTAACAGAGACGACCGCCGCTTCTTCCCAATGACCACCCCACATCCATTCTCCTACATCTAAGAATCACCAAAAGACCCAGTCACCAATCTGCTCTCTCACAGTGCCAGGCTAGAATTGCTTCTACTCTCCTCAACTCTACTTAAAACTCTCCAGCACAAGCCTGAATCCTATTAGAAGCCTTTCTGTCTGCCACCTCTCTCCTCTGGAGATACCCTGCTAAGGGGTCTTCCTTGCTGCACAAGCTAAAAAAAAAAACAAACTTTTTTGACTACCGGTGTGCTTCTGATGGGGCTTTTCTGGGGGCTCAGTGGTAAAGAACCCACGTGCCAATGCACGAGACGTGGGTTCGATTCCTGGATCATGAAGATCCCCTGGAAAAGAGAATGGCAACCCACTCCAGTATTCTTGTCTGGAGAATCCCATGGACAGAGGAGCCTGGAGGGCTACAGTCCATGGGGTGGCAAAGAGTCAGACATGACTGAGCCCCTAAACAATGACAACAAAAACCAGTGCTTCTGATGGTCCTTGGCTGGTGAATTTTGACACCACCTACCCTTGTATGTAGGTCAGGCCTCCAGGAGACTTTGCTCTTCCTTCTGGAATCTTCTAGATCTGGGCTGAACTTTTGGCCTGAGATCTGCTTTCTATCCCTCCGTGGAGAAGCCCACAGCAGATCTGAGAGACTTGAGACTGCAATTGGATTATGTTCCTGGATCCTTATCCTGCTGGATGATCCCATTACAGGAATCCTTGTAAAGACAGCTGTTGTTTCTGTCTGCCTAGTCTCAGTCTCTCTGTTGTTTTCCCTTTGTGCAGCCCCTACCGCTACTCCAGACAGACCTGTGTCTAACACAGCCCCCAGTATCTTGGAATTGAAGCTTATCAACCCAAGAACCTTACCCCTTGGCCACAAGAATGAGGTCTAGGATGAAGCCATGTAGCAGGAGGATCTCTTTCTTCCTCTGGGATCATGAACTGTTCACAGGACCTCATTCTACCTGTACCCACCTTCCTCAGTTGTGTGGAAGAACAGTCTGCAGACTGAAGTCAATCTGTACCAGGATGTAGAGATGAGAGTCAGAGAGACAGCAGTAGTTATATTGGTTAAGCTCCTCAGTTCAGTTCAGTTCAGTTCAGTTCAGTTCATTCACTCAGGCGTGTCCGATTCTTTGCAACCCCATGGACTGCAGCACACCAGGCTTCCCTGTCCATCACCAACTCCCAGAGCCTGCTCAAACTCATGTCCATTGAGTTGGTGATGCCATCCAACCTTCTCATCCTTTGTTGTCCCCTTCTCCTCTCACCTTCAATCTTTCCCAGCATCAGAGTCTTTTCCAATAAGTCAGTTCTTCGCATCAGGTGGCCAAAGTATTGGAGTTTCAACTTCAACATCAGTCCTTCCAGTGAATATTCAGGACTGATTTCCTTTAGGATGGACTAGTTTGATCTCCTTGCAGTCCAAGGGACTCTCAAGAGTCTTCTCCAACACCACAGTTCAAAAGCATCATTTTTTTTGGCGCTCAGGTTTCTTTACAGTCCAACTCTCACATCCTTACATGACTACTGGAAAAACCATAGCTTTGACTAGACAGACTTTGGTGGCAAAGTAATGTCTCTGCTTTTTAATATGCTGTCTAGGTTGGTCATGGACATAGCCAGGTTGAGCTCCTGAATATAGCCATGCCTGAAGCCCTCAGTCTTGTCAGTATCACAAGCCAACCAATTTCTTGGGTATTTAAGCTAGTTTAGTGGGTTTCTGTTCCTTGCAGTCATGGCAGTCTTGACTAATTTATAAATTAGTTTCAGGAAAGGGAAGGGTATTGAAGGAAATAACTTAAAATGTGAAATTGGCTGAACAAAGGTAAAATAGAGGGCCCAGGGCCACCACAGACATATATATTCATTATGAATAGGACTTCAGGCATTGTGCTCTGCACAACCTCCCCAGATGTATGTCACACCCTGTAGAAGAGCCTTTTTCTGGAGACCAGACATCTATTATGTAGAAAAATAGCTGATTAAATTGTTGCCTGTTTTATCTTGGCACTCTAACAGTGTGTCACCTGAGACTGTGGCTCAAGTGCCTTTGGAGGAAAACATCAGGATGTTGGAATACCTGGGAGCTTCCATGAAGTCTTCAGCAAGGTCTTATAAGATAGATACAAACTCCCACTATCTGCTCCTTCTTAAAGCAAAGTTAGCACTTCTTTGATTTTGTGGATTGCCAGAGCTCAATTCTCTCCCCCAGGCTAAAAAACAAAGTTACTAGGAATGAGATGGGGAGATAAGGCTGGGATTATCAGAAATCTGGTGGATACTTTCAAACACTGAACTCTGCCTGTCTCTAAAGGCACAATTACCCTCATTGGGACGGGCCTATTGGCTGAGTCTGTCTGCTCTCTAGATTGTAACCTGGGGCAAGATAGATGCTATGGGGATGGGCAGGCACAGGTCTGTTGCTAGGAGACAGGATCTACCAAGGTTGGCCTCCAGACTCCAAGATCCTAGTGAGGTTTGGAGAAGCAAATCATCCGGGCATCCAATCACAGCATCCCATCCTTCTGGACACAGTGATTGGTTCGTGGCTGGACATGTGACACAAATGGGTCAATCAGAGTGTTCCTTACTCTCTAATGCGAGACAGCTCTTCCTTTAGGGCCTTAACTATTAGGATTTGGGTTTTGTTGGTTTTGTTTTTTGCCACTGCTTGGACTGAGAGGCAGCAAGGCAGAAAGCATGCCTGATAAGGAATTGGCAGTCTTGCTAATTACAGACTTTCTTAAGTCAATAAAATCCCTGTCTGCTTGAGCACATAGAGCTAGGTTTCTGATACTTGAAATAGAAATACCTAAGACCTTAACAAAATTTAGGCACTGTTCATTGAGCTGCAGCCAAGTGTGAAGCCCTGTTTTAAGATGGTACATGCACGTTGTATTGATTCTCTGTAACCCTCCATGAAGGAGGAACTGTTGCTCTCCCCAGTTTTTCACATAATGAAAGTGAGGGTCAAAGTATGAAATCATTTGCTGAAGGACAGAAAGAGATAAGTCTGGTGCTAAGTGATGCGTACCACTGACAAGAATGTTTTCATTTAAAAATTCATGTTTGGGGACTTCCCTGGTGATCCAGTGGTTAAGAATCTGCCTTGCACTGCAGGAGATGAGGGTTCAATCCCTGGTCAAGGAACTAAGATCCCCACCCACAGGGGCAACTAGGCCCGAGAGCAGCAACTACTGAGGATGTGCACTCTAGAGCCCTGCTCCAGAACAAGAGAAGCCCCTGCACATTGCAACTAGATAAAAGCTCGAGTCACATCAAAGACCAAGCATAGCCTAAATACAAAAAGAGTCATCTGTTTTCCCATGTTCAAGACTATTTCATTTGGGCTTCCCTGGTAGCTCAGTAGTTAAAAAGAAAGCTGCCTGCCAATGCAGGAGACAAGAGTTTGCTTCCTGGTCTGGGAAGACCCCACCTGCCATGGAACAGCTAAGCCCATGCCTCACAACTATGGAGCCTTTGCCCTAGAGCCTGGGAACTGCAACTACTGAGCCCTCATGCCACAGCTATTGAAGCCCAGGAGCTCTAGAGCCTGTGCTCACAACAAGAGATCCAAAATGAGAAGCTCATGCACTGCAACTAGAGAGTAGCCTCCACTCGCTACAACTAGAGAAAAGCCCAAACAGCAATAAGAACTGAGTACAGTAAAAAAAAAAAAAAAAAAAAAAAAAAAAAAAAAAAAAAAAAAAANCTGCAGGAGATGAGGGTTCAATCCCTGGTCAAGGAACTAAGATCCCCACCCACAGGGGCAACTAGGCCCGAGAGCAGCAACTACTGAGGATGTGCACTCTAGAGCCCTGCTCCAGAACAAGAGAAGCCCCTGCACATTGCAACTAGATAAAAGCTCGAGTCACATCAAAGACCAAGCATAGCCTAAATACAAAAAGAGTCATCTGTTTTCCCATGTTCAAGACTATTTCATTTGGGCTTCCCTGGTAGCTCAGTAGTTAAAAAGAAAGCTGCCTGCCAATGCAGGAGACAAGAGTTTGCTTCCTGGTCTGGGAAGACCCCACCTGCCATGGAACAGCTAAGCCCATGCCTCACAACTATGGAGCCTTTGCCCTAGAGCCTGGGAACTGCAACTACTGAGCCCTCATGCCACAGCTATTGAAGCCCAGGAGCTCTAGAGCCTGTGCTCACAACAAGAGATCCAAAATGAGAAGCTCATGCACTGCAACTAGAGAGTAGCCTCCACTCGCTACAACTAGAGAAAAGCCCAAACAGCAATAAGAACTGAGTACAGTAAAAAAAAAAAAAAAAAAAAAAAAAAAAAGTAAATACATAAATTAAAAAAAAGATTATTTTATTCATCTAGCTTTTATAAGCCCTTTTGGTTTTTATAGTTCATATGACATACCTTTTTTGGAAAGTAAGTGGAATATAGGAGGGATAAACATAAATCCAGAGAAGGCAATGGCAACCCACTCCAGTACTCTTGCCTGGAAAATCCCATGGGCGGAGGAGCCTGGTGGGCTGCAGTCCATAGGATCGCTAGGAGTCGGACATAACTGAGCGACTTACTTTCACTTTTCACTTTCATGCATTGGAGAAGGAAATGGCAACCCACTCCAGTGTTCTTGCCTGGAGAATCCCAGGGACTGGGGAGCCTGGTAGGCTGCCGTCTATGGGGTTGCACAGAGTTGGACACAACTGAAGTGACTTAGCAGCAGCAGCAGCAAACATAAATCCATAACATAAAACCAGAATCATCATAATGTAATTTCTTCTTGTACTGAAGACATTTTGAGTAAAGTTTCTGTCCTTTCCTGGCAACCCATACTGGGGCTTGTCAGTTCCTTGGTTAGAAAAGGCTTCACGATGTGCAAAAATCTGCCTCCTTGTAACTCCTATCTCTTATTTCTCATCTGGTGTCTCAGCAGTTTAAACCATTCTTAGAACCAGGCAGGAGGACCCATAATCCTGCAACTGGAGCTACACAGAACCAAAGCAAAATTTCTGAGCTTCCTGGAAGGCAAGGCAAAGAGAATGAGTCCCTTTGTACATACAGTCTGGCCAAGCAGCGGACCGGCTTTACCAGGAGCACCTGATTTTGTCGTGGGAATCACTGGAGAATGGGTTTATTGCAGTGGTCCTCAACCAGGGGCAACTTCCCCCCTCAAGGGACACTTGGCAATGTATGGAGACATCTTTGGTTGTCACAACTGGGTGGGGGAGGAGGAATGGACTACTGGCATGTGGTGAGTAGAGGTCAAGGATGATGCTGGCCAGCCTGCAATGCATGAGACGGCCTCCAGCCATCAAGAATGATCCTATCCAGAATGCTAATAATGCTGACATTGAGAAAGCCTGTTATTATCATGGAGTAATTCACAGGAGTGTCATCTGCATCATTAGCGGAAACAAACAAGAAATGTCTGGCCTCTAGCAGGCCTTCTCATGGTCAGTGTGGATACCATGATTGCAGCCAGGAGGGCCATCTTGTCCCAGTAGGACCTCAAACTGGACTCCTCTCCTTCCTGTGGAAATGACAGGCTGGTCTCACAGGACTATTGCCCATGGGGAAAGGACTCCTGGCCAGGCTTGAGGCTGACTCTTAGTGGCCCATTGGATTGGGGGGTCTTATGAAGGTTTGTCTACAGGGTCAGGAAACTACGTTCATTCACTGAAACCAGATTCTCAACAGCCTGTCGAGGCAGGGGCCAAGCACAGCCACCAAGACCCATCTGATCATTCCAGAGAGAGCCAACTTCTCGGTGTTGATTGCATCAGACCTCCAAGACTCTCATGGTGGGTTGCTGTCCAGGGTACTGGTCCTTGACATGCTTGCTAAGCCCTGTCACCCACTGGCTTCAAGGGCCCACCCCAACCTCCTCCTTTCTACCCCTTTCATTCTGTCTCTGGCCTAACACCTGCCCCCCTTGGACCTGATTATATTCTGATGACTTTTGTTGTTTTTCCCTTTTGACCTGGGAGCCAGTTTCCCAGCCAGCTAGTGCACCAACCATTCAGCTTCCAGCCTCTGCCCACAACAGGGTAAATTGCTGGGCCATTCTCATGTCCACCCCTTCACGCCCCCTCTGAGCCCCAGCCAGCATCTCAAGGATTGAAAGCTCCTTCCTCCGCCTCCTCTCCTTCATCCTCAGAAGGGAAGGTCTCCTTTCTTAACTCTCAGCCACAACCTGACTAGTGTATACATTTCTCAGTTATAACAGTCTAATGAGAGAGATCGTGTACAAGTGGTGCTAGTGGTAAAGAACTCATCTGGCAATACAGGAGACATAAGAGGCACAGGTTCAATCCCTGGTTTGGGAAGATCCCCTGGAGGAGGGCATGGCAACCCACTCCAGTATTTTTGCTTGGAGAATCCCATGGACAGGGGATCCTGGCAGGCTATAGTCTATGGGGTCTCAAAAAGTCATACACGACTGAAGCAACTTAGCTCGTGGCACACACGCAATGAGAGAGAGCTCTTATTTATCTCCATTTTATAGATAAGCAACTAGAAGCTTAGAGGGGTCAAATGACCTGCCCAAGAGTACTTTTCAGGACATGGTGGAGTCAGGATTTGGACTCTCCATTCAAGTTCCAGGAGTCTGTGATCTCAGCCTCATGACACTGCCTCATTCACCCACATCATTCAGAGCTTGTGACAGCAAACTCCTTACATGAGTCCGACCACCAAGCCTTTGCACAAACTGGGATGGCCTCCCTGCCCAGAATGGGACAACACCCAGGGTCTGCAAAAGGGCTTCTCTCTGGAGTCATTCTCGCTTGTACATTCTCCCTGATCTCCACCCTCCATCCCGCAAGCCCCCTATCTCCTGGAGGAGGGCATGGCAATCCACTCCAGTATTCTTGCCTGGAAAATTCCATGGACAGAGGAACCTGATGGGCTACATCTATGGGGTTGCACAGAGTCAGACATGAATGAGCACACATGCATGGGTTGCCAAAGCACTGTTTATTGCTGGCTAGGGCACGGGTAGATAGGGGTCTGGGGGGCCCGAGGGTCCACTTTCCGAGCCCCACAGCCCCACTGATGAAGAGAGCCCAGGGGCAAGTGACTCTCCTGGAAGTCGTCCCATCTTAGCACTGCTGGGCCCTGGTACTTGAAGGTAAATTCATCCTTGTTTAGGGTTGAGAAGAAGCGCTGTTGACCCAGCGGGGGCTCCAAGTGGCTATACTTGCACTGTGGAGTCAGGGTGGGGGAGCCTGGCAGGGCAGCCTGGAGGGCGACTGACCCACCCAGGCCACCCTGGGAACATAAAAGTGTAGGGAGAGACTCAGCCGGGTTTGGCCCATGACTGGGTCCTGGAGAGGTGAGCAAAAGGTTGGAGTGACACAGGAGCTGGATGAGAAGCTGAAGAGAAACCAGCGCAGGCCCCAGGAGAGACCCCATGGCCTTGTTGACTTTAGGTGATTCTGAGCTCACCCTCAGCTTGGAATGTAACTGTGGCTCACCACAGTTGCTCCTGAACTGACTGTGACGGGCCCCCTGAGCCTTGGGTGACCCTAGAGTGACCCCGAGCAGTGAGGTGAAAGTGTTAGTCACTCATTCGTGTCTGACTCTTTGTGACCCCATGGACTGTAACCCACCAGGCTCCTCTGTCCATGGAATTCTCCAGGCAAGAATACTGGAGTGGGTTGCCATGCCCTCCTCCAGGGGATCTTCCTGACCCAGGAATCCAACCCATGTCTCCTGCCTTGCAGGCAGATTCTTTACCATCTGAGTCACCAGGGAATCCCGACCCTGAGCAGATGTGAGACTAACTCTGATCTGAGAGGTTACCTGGTTAAGGAGATACCCTCTCCTCCTCCCTCACCCGCTGTAGCTGCTCCTCCATCACAGAGGCTGGAGCNCAACCCATGTCTCCTGCCTTGCAGGCAGATTCTTTACCATCTGAGTCACCAGGGAATCCCGACCCTGAGCAGATGTGAGACTAACTCTGATCTGAGAGGTTACCTGGTTAAGGAGATACCCTCTCCTCCTCCCTCACCCGCTGTAGCTGCTCCTCCATCACAGAGGCTGGAGCTATTCCGTGTGGCTTCAGCATCTTCCGGTTCGTGGTTAAAAAATCTACGTCTGGAGATTTGGGTGGGGTGGCTGAGCTGAGGGGCTGAGGGAGGAAAAGCAGAGCCCAGGGGGAAAGGACGCGGGAGACTAAGGATGAAACAAGGGTTCAAGGGCGACGCCTAGGTTCCTGCTGAAGTTGTCAGGGGAGGAGGATGCGTTAGGAGGCAGGGAGGGTAAGGGAGTCAGGAGGGGACTGAGGTGGCCAGGGGCGAGGCAAGGGCAGAAGATCTGGGGTGAGGGGCTGGTGAGGGGACAGGAAGAGTGGACTAGCTGGTCAAAGGGCGGAGCCAGAGTGTTGCAGAGGAGGAGGAGGGCTAAGAGTCTTGAGAGGGTGGATATGGAGAGGAGAGGAGCCATACCAGAGGGGCGGAGTCATGCAGGGATGGAGGGATGGAGGGCTGTTGAGAGTCACGATGACGAGGGCATAGGGTTGTTCAGGGTCAGAGCTGGGAATCTTGGACCAGGGCGTGAGATCTAACCCTTCAGGAGGCGGAGCCAGAGGCAGGCAGTGGGCGAGGTGGGATTGGCCGGGGGCGGGACCACAGAGGTAGCAGGGGTAGGGCGGGGCTTCCCAAGGTGGGCGGGGCCTCGCTCACCACCGGTGCCCTCTGGCAGGTTGCTGCGCTGCAGGTGAAGGTTGGGCGCTTTCGGCGGCTTTGGCATCCCAGGGGGTAAATAGTCCGTGCCCATGGAGGTCTGGAAAAACTGTCCGAGCAGCGATGGCTCCCCTAGGGTTATGTGACTCTGCAATGTCTCATGAGGCACATGGCGGCTAGCTGTCTCGCTCGTTCGCAGGGGCTGTAAGGACCACAGGGCATCTGGGAAGCTCCCCTCGTTCCAAGGCCGGGGATGAAGTTCAAAAGCGGGAGCTGTGTGACCTTTGATGGCTCACACTCTCTCTGGGTCCCACGTGATGGCGCTGGGAATTGGTACTGTTATTTCAGTTTACAGACAACCACTGAGGCATGAAGTGGTTAAGTGGTTCGCCCTACATCCGGCAAATAGATCCAGGAGATCCCTGTACACATGTCCAGCTCCCTCCCACATTAGGGCCTTTGCACTTGCTATTATTCACTCTGGGAAACAGAGAAAAGCCCTTTCCCTGACTCGCCCTGCAGCCTTTGCCTTCCTGCTGACCTGACGGTAGAAGAAGTGTGTGGAGGTGGTGAGGCTCCCCGGACCGGGACACCCGTTTCCTTCCAGGATGTGTGACTTCGGAGTCTGGTTGTGGTGAAGAAGGAAAGGTTCTGCCAGTGGCAGAGTAGGTCCTGAGCAACGCTGGGTGGCTGCTGTGGGAGTGAGGGGGCAGGGCAGGCAGCTGGATCTCACCTGGCTTCCGGGCATAGAAGTGTTCCCTCTTGGTGGTCCTGTCATGGAAGAGGCCATCCCCAGGAGGGATGTTCACACAGTGGATGTGGGCTGAGGCCTGGGCCTTGTCATACCTGCAGGTAAGGGGATAGGAAGCAGGAGGTGGATCCATCTGATCTGGACCCTTACAACTTCCAGGAAAAGAGAGGGAGGGACAGGCTCCCCAATGGCCAAGCTGTGTGGTGCTAATTGTGAGTGATCTGGCACAATAGTAGGCCTCGCCTGTGGGTGATGGAGACTTCAAGGGCACAGTGTTGGCCCTAGAGACTTAGGTGACCTACCCCACGTATCGCTGAGAGCCCTTTCACCCTGACTTGGTAGAAAAAGCCATGGTTCCTTTGTACCTGTCCGGGGGCAGATCCGGAGGCCTGTAGGCTTGTTTCTGCTCTGTGCACATGGGCCTGTAGCTAGTCTTGAAGTCTCCCAGTTCTATGCTGGAGGAGGCCTGTGGGTGGACAGGAGTGGGGAGGGCAAGACCACCCAGCCCCCATCGCTGCTCCTCCCCCTGACCCCCCACCCACAGCACCAGCCCAGTCTCAATTTACCCTCTTACACGGCAAGGCAGGTGGGCCTGGCAGGGCCTGGAACTGTCTCTGGTAGGAGGTGCTGTCATCCTGTCTTTTGTGCTCCCACTGGAGGGTATTGGGCCCACCTGAGGATGAGCAAGAGGAGAGAGAATGGGATCAACTCTTGGCAGCTTCAGGACCACTGGGATTCTATTCCTCGCCTGGGAAGGGCAGGTGGGCAGTCCAGACTAGCTTAGCCAAAGGCCTATCTGGAAAACATCAAAAATAATAAGAAGTAGGGACTTCCACAGGGTTCCTTGGTAGTTCAGTGGTAGAGAGTCCACCTGCAATATAGGAGCCGCAGGCGAAGCAGGTTGGATCTCTGGGTTGATACCCTGAAGAACCACTCCAGTATTCTTGCCTGGAGAATCCCATGGGCAGAGGAGCCTGGCAGGCTATAGTCCAAGGGGTGATTCCCAATGCAGGGGGCCTGTGTTCATTTGATTTCTGGTCAGGGAGCTAGACCCCACATGCCACAATGAAGATCAAAGATCCTGTGAGTCAAAACTAAGACCCAGTACAGCCATAT
>SJYA01013220.1:0-11188 GCA_006410615.1 Neotragus moschatus
AGATGGCTGGATGGCATCACTGACTCGATGGACGTGAGTTTGAGTGACCTCCAGGAGTTGGTGATGGACCAGGAGGCCTGCTGCTGCTGCTACTGCTGCTGCTGCTAAGTCGCTTCAGTTGTGTCCAACTCTGTGGCCTGGCATGCTGCAATTCATGGGGTCACAAGGAGTCAGATACAACTAAGCGACTGAACTGTATTGAATTGATGACATTTTTCATTTGTACCAAGAATTTTATTGATTAATGCATTCTCCATTTTGTTTCATTATTTTCTGCTATTTTTCAGGCAACTTCATTATTGCATCTTTTTGAGCAGAGAACTGTTTCAGGTGCCTTTTACAGCCTTCCAGGGATCTGAAACTTTTTTCCTTTAAGAGAATTTTGTAAAGACAAGAGCAAATGGAAATCCAAGGGTGCAATGTCTGGTGAATACGGTGGATGAACTTCCCAGCCAAGCTGTAACAGTTTTGCCTGGTCATCAAAGAAACATGCAGCCTTGCCTTATCCTGATGGAAGACTAATTCTGTTGACTAATTCTGCATGCTTTTCGTCAAGTGCTGCTCTCAGTTAGTCTAACTGGGAGCCGTACTTGTTGGAATTAACCGTTTGGCTTTCCAGAAGGGGCTTGTAACAGAGGACTCCCTTCCGATCCCACCATATACACAACATCACCTTCTTTGGATGAAGACCAGCCTTAGTGTAGTGCTGAGACTTCCACTGGACACTTTTAAATATTTTCCTTCTCTGTTCTCACTGTGTTCATCCATTCTTTCCCCCACTTTGGTGAGCATCTTTATGACCATTACTTTAACTCTTTATCAAATAAATTACTTTTTCTGAGGTTTTAATCTCCTGTTTGGAACATATTCTTCTGTGTCTTCATTTTGCTAGACCCTCTGTGTTGGTTTCTATGCAGCAGATGAACAACCACCTCCCTGTCCTAAAGGCGGAGCCTCTCAAAGGAGACCAGCCTTTGTGTCCAGCCCTGCCCAGCTCTGCCATCTCTCAACCCACTGTGGTGCTTATCCAGACAGTCTGATGGATTTTAGTAAGTCCCAGTAGTTGAGAACATGCAAACACCTGTCAGGGTCCCTACCTCAGCACCTACATTCAGGAGGTCGGGGTGAGTAAACCTGTGTGATGGCGCCAGGAGGTGCGACCCCAGCGACACACAGGCCAGTTGGGCTGAGGGCACCATGTGCTGGGCCAGCCGCATGCGAGCAGTGCGGTGTAGGCCACACGAGGGTGTTAGAGACACTAAGGGCTCTGGAATCACCCTCACAGTGCAGGCCACACGAGGGCGTTAGAGACACTAAGGGCTCTGGAATCACCCTCACAGTGCAGGCCACATGAGGGCGTTAGACACTAAGGGCTCTGGAATCACCGTCACGGTGCAGGCCACACGAGGGCGTTAGACACTATGGGCTCTGGAATCACCCTCACAGTGCAGGCCACACGAGGGCGTTAGAGACACTAAGGGCTCTGGAATCACCGTCACGGCCAGAGTGGAGTTAGCCTATCACGCATCAGCAGGCAGTGACTAGGAAGCGAGGGGTCATCACATGGGAAGGCCAGATGCAGCCCAGCCGAGAGGAGCCCAGGGAACCCAGCATGAGGGCGAGGCCACCGTGAGGCAGGCCCCGGGGCCCCACCCCCGGCCCCAGCCCAGCAGAGTGCTCCTACCTTCCACAGCCTTGACCCTCTCCTCCAGCTCCCGCTTCCTCTCCTCCTTCAGCAGCTGCTCCTGCTCCTTCTTCTGCACCGCGAGAAGGATCTGGCGCTCCTCCTCCTCCTCCCGGCGCTTCTGTTTCTCTAGCCTGCTGAGCACAGGGGTCTCCTGCGAGGGGCCAAGAAGCTCAGTCAACATGTAATAAAGCAAAACCAGGCCTTTGCTCTGAGTAAAGAGTCCACATTTTCTATTCCACACACAGCGTTAGATAGCTGGACGACTTCTGCCTTAAATCCAAGTTCATCTTGTCATCTGTGCAATCAATGAATGAGCACAGACACACATTCACAAGACACAACGGGGAAGGAACAGGAGGGAGCTGGGCCCGATGGTCACGCAACTCATCGTCTCCGGGAGACAACCTTCTGGAGAGGAGGCTAGAGCAGAGAGGAGACACCGATCTCCCCTAAGAAACGAAGGAAGGGGGAGACAGCACAGACATCTTCCATCACCTGCACGCCTCAGAAACACCTAACTTCTGTACTTCCCTCTACTAATCAAGCAATCAAAACCAGGAGGTTTAGGTGGGAAGGACCAGCATTTTGCCTTAAGGAATAGAAAAGAGATGAAGTGACAGCACAGGAATGCACCTGCCTAAGAAACTGAAGAAACGAAAAGATAACCAGGACCACTACCATCAATTGCTTCTGAAAGTCCTGCTCTGGGTGTTTCCAATAGCGCCAGTTCTGAGCCATCTGTAGGCCACAAAACTCAAGCTAGGCTGAAATCCTTATGTTCAAATTCTTCCCTGGACTTCTGTGCTGATATGTAAGGTACAACTTTTTCTTTTCTAAAATTGTTACTGAAGAGGTAATAATTGTTACCTGTAAATAACAGAGAATGCCTGTAAAGATGCACAGATACAGAAAAAGGAATCAGGTGTCTGCAAAGGGAAAATGCACATTACACTAGCAAGAAACAGTTACTCCAAGTCAAGATGAGAATGTTTTTCTTTTCAGTAGAAAGAATAAGAATTTTCTACATAAATATCTTTATTCTGTGGAAATTACACAAGTTGTCTTGATGTGGAGAGAAAAAGATGATGGCAGAGTGCCATCCACATGGGAAGTGTTAGTCGCTCAGTCATGTCTGACTCTTTGCGACCTTGTGGACTACAGCCCACCAGGCTCCTCTGTCCATGGGATTCTGCAGGCAAGAATACTAGAGTGGGTTGCCATGACCTGCTCCAGGGTATCTTCCTGACCCAGAGATCAAACCCAGGTCTCCTGCACTGCAGGCAGATTTTTTGCTGTCTGGGCCACCAGGGAAGGACATACATATGTATGCCATACATACAAAGTCATCATTAAACACAGAAACCAATCTGATCGAAGTTTTTAATGGTCCTTACTCACTGGAAAAGACTGATGCTCAGAGGGATTAGGGGCAGGAAGAAAAGGGGACGACAGAGGATGAGATGGCTGGATGGCATCACCGACTCGATGGACCTGAGTTTGAGTGAACTCCGGGAGTTGGTGATGGACAGGGAGGCCTAGCGTGCTGCAATTCATGGGGTCGCAAAGAGTCAGACACGACTGAGCAACTGAACTGAATTGAAAACGAGTTTCAATTATCATTTGACTCAAACAGAAAGTGCTCTTGCCTAGATAACAGACCTTCTGAAAGTCATTTTTACTGTTCAAATTCTGAGCGTGATTTTAAAAAAGCTGGCTAACAAACAAGGTAAAAATCTTTCAGAGTAAAAGAGAGATAAAATTTTTTAAAAAACGTAACTATTTTTATTGTACACACAATACTGTAGTCAGTCGCCCAAACAGAATGAAACAAAGTTCCCTGACTTCTAGATCCTATAACCAGAATGGGCGGTCTGCACTGGGTTTGAGTGAGCCAGATATGCTTCCAGAAATGGGGCTGCTGTAGGCATCTCATGAACAAGCTTCCCACTAACAGGGAAGCACCTTCCCACCCTCTGCCCCTTCGTCCCTCCACAAGTCTCTAATCACACCCGCTGTGGCAACATCTCTCTCTTGCTGAGAGGTCGTGAGGAGGTGCTATTAACAAAGCAAAGCAGACCAAACCTCTCCTCTGCGCAGCTCAACAAGGATCCATGGATGGGGCGGCGGACAGGCAGGGGACAGGTGAACACATGCCTGGCAGGTGGGATTACTTCCTTCAAAGAAAGTGATGCATTTTCTACACATCAGACCCACTGAAAAAGCAGAGAAAAGCAAGTGCTAACCACACAGTGAGGACAGCATGAACGTGTCCTCCCCTGCCTAAGGAAGGACACGCTGTGGAGCAGGCTCCCTGCTGCCACAGCAAAGATAGGGGCCAAGCATCTCAGCGCCAACAGTAACCCGGCAAACAGACAAGACAGATGCCTCCCGCGCGAAGTCAGCGCGAGGAGGAGAAACGGGAAACAGGTCATCATGCACAGCCTAAGACTATCTCTATGATTTTTTCCAACACACACAACAGTGTATTATTCTTAATATGGAAGGATATCTAGAGCAATTAACAGCTGTTGCTATTCAGTTGCTAAGCCTTGTCTGACTTTGTGACCACCAAAAAAATGCAACGTGAGTACAAAATCCACAGAAGGTAAATAAAACACATCCATGATACTAAGAAAAAACAAAACAGACTATTCCCTCGCAGCACTGTAAAAGGTGAAAACAGTGACATGTCTGCAAAGATGTGGTAACACCGGTGGCTCAGAGTGCTGGGGCCACCGGTCTTCCAAAGGACAAGCGAGACACATGTCAGGAACCCTGGGCAGGGTAACAACATTGTGTGACTTCATCTCACAGTTAAGACAGCCATGCAGTGTTTCTGAGTACGTTACAGTCCATAATATTTAAAATAGTGAAAAACTGTAGATATCCTATAGGTTTAAAATAGGTAAAATTACATTACTATGTAGTCATTAAAATTGTTTTTCTGAGGAATATTTAATGAAATATGAAAAGGCTCATGACATTAAATGAAAAACACAGGTCACAAGTCAACAGGCAGTATGATCCTAGGTTTCTAATAAATGTTCAGAGAAAAGGCCTGAAGCAAACACATGAAGCTATAAACAGGCAACCTTGTTACTATGTCTCCTGCACTTTTTACAGTCTCCCCAGAAGGCAATGGCAACCCACTCCAGTATTCTTGCCTGGAAAATCCCATGGACGAAGGAGCCTGGTGGGCTGCAGTCCATGGGGTCGCTAAGAGTCGGGCACGACTGAGCTACTTTACTTTCACTTTTCACTTCAATGCACTGGAGAAGGAAATGGCAACCCGCTCCAATGTTCTTGCCTGGAGAATCCCAGGGATGGCGGAGCCTGCTATGGGGTCGCACAGAGTCGGAAGCGACTTAGCAGCAGCAGCAGCAGCAGTTTTCTATAAGAATGTATAAATTACTTAGGACACAGAACAACCCCTTCCCAAATAAGCTGGGGGAATCATCCAGTATTACATGTTCTACAATGATCTAATTTTTTATTAACTTTTTAAATAGAGATCATATAGTAGTGGGAGTAAATTCTAAAATTCAAATGTTAAAAGTACCAAGAGGTTGCTACCATGTATAGATTTTACAGTGAGGCATTAAAATTGACTTTAAATAGGTTAAGATATTTTGCTAAAATTGAAACAAGAATTTTTAAGTTTTTTGTAAGAGTATAGCTGATGTACAGTGTTGCCTGAGTTTCTGCTATACAGCAAAGTGAATTAGCTACTGTTGTTGTCTGGTAGCTAAGTCATGTGAGACTCTTGGGACCCATGGACTGTAGCCCTGCAAGCTCCTCTGTCCTCCAATATCTCCTGAAGTTTGCTAAAATTCATGTCCATTTAGGTGGTGGCTATCCCACCACCTCATCCCCTGCGGCTTCCTTGTTTTGACTTCAGTCAGTTATACACATTTCCATGCTTCAGTCTAGACTCCATTCCTATACAGGTCTTTGCAAACCACTGAATAGAGTTCCCTGTGTTATACACTAGGTTCCTATTAACTATCTTTTATATAAATTAAAGCAAAAATTTTAAAACTTAGGAAAATCATAAATGCCAAGGACTGCTGCAAAATCAGAGATTATGCATCATTTAGAAACACACATCAAGACACTGAGGTGAAATGCACACGAAATCAACAACTGTCAGTGCACAGCTGAGGGGCACTTCAGCATACTCACAGCGCCTGGCAACCACCATCTGGCTGACCACGAGCACCCTCAGCACCAGAGACAAAGCCCTGACCGCCATGCCAGCCACGCCACACCCTCTCGCTCCAGCCCCTGGCGACCACCAAGGGATTCTCTTTCCATGGATCTATTTATTCTGGACATTTCACACAAATGGAATTATACGATTTTTTGCCTAGTTCAGTTCAGTCGCTCAGTCATGTCTGACTCTTTGCAACCCCATGAATCACAGCACACCAGGCCTCCCTGTCCATCACCAACTCCCAGGGTTCACTCAGACTCATGTCCATCGAGTCGGTGATGCCATCCAGCCATCTCATCCTCTGTCGTCTCCTTCTCCTCCTGCCCCCAATCCCTCCCAGCATCAGAGTCTTTTCCAATGAGTCAGCTCTTCGCATGAGGTGGTTTGTCTGGTTGTTTTTAAAATACATTAATATTTATACTAAGCACATAAGAATAACTTACTGGGATGATTTGAGAGAATAGCATTGAAACACGTATATCATCATATGTGAAACAGATGACCAATCCAAGTTCGATGCATGAAACAGGGCGCTGGGATGACCCAGAGGGATGGGATGGGAGGAAGGTGGGAAGAGGGTCTGGGACAGAGACACATTTATACCCATGGCGATTCATGTCAATGTATGGCAAAAAACACCACAATACTGTAAAGTAACTAGCCTCCAATTAAAATAAATTAATAATAAAAAATAATAATTTAGTCAGCTGAAATTAGAGTATCTTAAAAAAGCAAACTGGTAAGACTCAATCGCATACAAATAATTCTATTAAAAAATGAGCCAAGGATCTGAACAGACATTTTTCCAAGAAAGACACACAGATGGTTAGCAGACATATGAAAGAGGCTCAACACCATTATCAGAGAAATGCAAATCAAAACCTCACACCTGTTAGAATGGCCATGATGGGTATCAACAAAATGACAAGAGATGGCAAGTGCTGACGAGGACATGGCAAAAAGGGGATTCTTGTGGCCTGTTGGTGGGAATGTAAACTGGCACAGACACTGTGGGAGAGAAGAGCACAGAGGCTCCTTGAAATATAAACCACAGAATTTGGTCATATGACCCAGCAATCCCATTCCTGCCTATCTTTCCAAAGAAAGTAAAGCACTAGCCTGAACATGAACACAGCTCCCATGGCCACTGAAGCACAACAGCCGAGACTCAGACGTAACCGAAGTGTCCATCAGTGGGGGGAGGAACGGAGAAGGGGTGGCATATGTACAAGGGTGTATTCCTCAGTCACGAAAAGGAAAATGCTGCGACGCAGGACTCCATGGATGACATGAGGGCATTATGCTAGGTGAGGTTAAGTCAGAGAAAAGCAAATACTGTATCAACTCACCTACATGTACAGTCTAAACACACTGAACTCAAGATAACAGAGAATAGACAGGGGTAGGCAAAATGAGTGAAGGCAGTCACCTGTACAGACATTCATTTATAAAATAAATAACTCCTGGGGATGAGATGGGCTTCCCTGATGGCTCAGAATCCACCTAAAATGTAGGAGACCCCAGTTCGACTCCTGGGTCGGGAAGATCCCCTGGTAGGGATAGGCTACCCGCTGCAGTATTCTTGGGCTTCCCTTGTGGCTCAGCTGGTAAAGAATCTGCCTGCAATGCGGGAGACATGGGCTCAGTCCCTGGGTTGGGAAGATCCCCTGGAGAGGGGAAAATGGATGAGAGGCACAGCATGGTGACCACAGTCAGTAACACTGTGTTGTGTGTGAACACAGAATCGACTTTTAAAGTTACTCATCACAAGACAGAACTCCATGTGAGGTGACAGATATTAACCAGACCTACTGGTGATCATTTCGCAATGTATGCAGTTATCACAATGTATGCAGTTATCAGACCATTATGCTGTACACTCGAAACTAACATTACACACCAATTACACCTCAAACAAAAAAAATGTCTGCAATTCCAAGAGCTCAACAACAAAACTCAGAGCAGAGTGCTCACCGAGGCTGAGAACAAGCAGCAAGGTCCAGGACTACCCGTGTAACATGCTCCTGACCGGCCCTGCTCACGGGGGCCCTTCTGTCCATTTCAGTCCCTGCCTGTCCCCCAACCTGCCTTCTCCAGGCTCCCACCTCAGCTTGCTGGCTGCCAACACTTGTGCTCAGTGAGACACCACTTTGCCTCATACTTTCCACACCTCTTCTCTTTCACTATCATTATCGTTTTATAAATTCAGTAGTTCCCATCTGAGGTGAATTATCAAACAGTATCATTTTATATAAACTGCATCATACACATTTAGGAAAAAACATGTATGAGATGAACCAAGCGTGTTTTAAATTTCTATGCAACCTTCTAGGCAGTGTTGCCACCCCATGGAAGGGACAAGACGTATGACCTCAAGTTACTTGCGGCAGTCTTTTAAACTGTAACAGTTTAAAGAACCAGTAAAGTCAATAAAAAATATCCATATATATATATGTTAATAGCAGTTAAAAAAAATATCTTACACTATTTGCACTGCAACATTTTTTCTTCCAAAGGGGGTATGAAACAGCATTTAGAAACCCTCGACATTACAAACAGAATCTGGCTGAAGCCCAGCCCAGACCGCTCATCTACCCACCCCCACCCCACGAACTCCAGCAGCACAAGGAAGACCTGAACTCCCTGGCCACAGGTGTGCCCGGAGTCTCCTGACCAAAAAAAAAAAAAAAAAAACCAGCACTGGAACAGAGTTTCAGAGGTCAGCACAGTGACGCTTTGCTGGTATTTTCCCCAGAGTCATAATCAAAAGACTTTCTGGGGCAAGAAGACTGGACTCCTGGGAGATCAGAAAACCTGCCAATAAGCCTTTAAAGACCTAAAGATTTTTGTCGGCCATTTAAACAGAAGCACAAAACTCATGCCACACCAAAGGCTTTCTTCAACGTACTCGGTACTGTAACAGACATCAAGGACCTCTTCAATATCAAGAAGAGCGGAATAAACAAACAACACTGCAAAGAAGAGCCAAAAACTTGAGTGTTTAAAGCTAAGCTTTTGCTGGCAGCCAATGACCAACCTTCCGGTCTGTCTGTTTTCAGAGTACTGTGCAAGCTGAGATGTAAAATAGGACATTTAGGGCTCAGCCCAGGGTAGTGAGCAGAGATGGGAACAAGCTTTCAAACTGTCCAGGTAAACAGAGAGCGGGAGCCCATCCAGGCCAATGAGGCAGAAAACCAGTTGAGAGCTATGGCTGGACAGCTGACTGAGGCCACTCCAAAGCCAGGGACCCAAAGGAGAAGGAGACCTGGGAGATCAGGAAGTCAGGCAGAAGAGAGCCCTGCCCGGAGACCGAAGAGACTTGTTCACATACCTCACGAGCTGAAGAAAAAAAGAGAGGATAAGTCCAAACACATAATAAACACAGAAATTCACAAATGAGCATTTCCCTCTTCAGGGCTCAAGGCAGACAATCGGCTGTGACATCAATGACTGTGAGGCTGGGGCGGTCCATACTGGCACAGGCCATCAGACACAGCCTGCAGGAAATGTTTTCTCACCACGCACTGCCTCAAAAGCCTTTGGAACATCTGTACTAGGAGACACGGGGCTGAAAACTAGAGCAAATCTGGAGTAGAGGAGGGTGCCCCTCACTCCTGCCCCCATACTCTCCTATTTAAACACCATCCTCAGCTTCCCCCTCCCGTGCAGTCCAGGTCTCTCAGACCTCTTAGCAAATGCAAACAGCTCTTTAAACTCATTTACTGCTCTAAACTACTTGACAGACAGACCAGAAGGCTCCAGGGTGGGCTCCCGCCAGGCTCCAATCCTCCTTACAATCTTGCTGGTGCACTTCATGGAACTTGCATTTACATCACTGAGCAAGGAGTGAATTTAAATTCATCCAGAATGGGGAACTAAGATAGCTGTATGTCAACGGTAGCCAAGCCAATTCTTTCTTCGTTTTATAACTATTTGGAAATTATCATTTTTTAAAGTTTTAGTGAATAAATCTGAATGGTTCTGGAGCTTCTGATGGGATCCCTGTATGAAACCTCTCCTAATTACTGGTCTGCTAAGCTTTTCTGCTGCATAATGCCGATTCTGATTTTTGTGCATAATCACTCGCATTTAACTAAAGCTTGCATATTTACAGTACTGGACAACTTTTGAAATATCAAATCTATTATTCCATCCTTTAGTTTCTAATGTCACGGTTCTTGAAAATTGCACTTAAGATTTAAGTTCTCTCTCAAAGAATCAACTCCTGAAATTTTCTGTATCAAAACCACCTGTTTTATGCTTGTAAATTTTTCCCCTTAACTCCCTAAAGTCTTTTCAGTTAAAAAGGCAGAAATTACAAAAGAGTGTAAGCAGGTTAGGTACAAGCCTTACAGATAATTGAAGGTGCTGTCATTAATCATACAGTCTCTATTTAAATAGTTACTCTAAGAAAACTAGACTCCACATCTCAAGTCCTGGACAAAAATGGTCACAGTGGGCTGTGGACGACAAGATCCAAGAGGAATCATCATTACCAAGACAAAGGACACCAATAAGGAGACACTCACATGAAAACGCAATTCCCGAAGCCCTGAAGTCAGACCTATGACTCACCCCAAAGCACTGATCTGCTCAATAGTTACAAATATCACCAAACTCACAACGTATCACTGTCACAATATCTGTCACTGTGTTCCCCTCCCCTGCCCCCAAGACGTGCTGCAGCAGGAATTTATAACACTTTCTCCCCAGGTTTCAGGGCAGAGCTGGCATTCTTATGTTTTCTGTTAACAACTATTAAGAATCTGAAGCATCAATTTTATCGAAACTGGATGGTTATCAGGCATTGACCACAGAACAGGCACGCCAGAGTCACCTGGAGGTTACGGTGACAAAGAAGATGTGGCTCGTGGCCTGGAGCTGCCTCCACAACTCCCGATGAAACTTAGGATGAGGAGACACCTCGTGGGGAAAACCTCAGGCTAAGACAGTCCAGGGAGGGCGCACAGAAACGGCTCCAGCAGGGCTCCTGAGAGCCTCGAAACAGGCAAGGGAGCAGATGGGATGCACGGGAAGAAGCCGGGACTGGAGTGCCGGGAGGTTAGAGGAGGAACTGAGGGAGCAACAGAGACAGCCCTCAGACAGGTGTGAACTCTGAGTTCAGAGGGAGTTTAGAGGGAGACCGCCAGATGAGTTTTCTAAAAAGGGGGAAAAGAGCAGCAGCGTATGCTCAAGGAGAGGTATGCAAAGAGCGCTCTGCCGAGACACACCTGGGGTCCAAGAGCCACGTGGATGGGTGGCGTGGGTCCCAGGACCCACAGTAAGGA
>SJYA01013221.1:0-11193 GCA_006410615.1 Neotragus moschatus
AGAGTTAGAGCAAACATCTATTTCTGCTTTATTGACTATGCCAAAGCCTTTGACTGTGTGTATCACAATAAACTGTGGAAAATTCTGAAAGAAATGGGAATATCAGATCACTTGACCTGCCTCTTGATAAATCTGTATGCAGGTCAGGAAGCAACAGTTAGAACTGGACATAGAACAACAGACTGGTTCCAAATAGGAAAAGGAGTATGTCAGGGCTGTATATCGTCACCCTGTCTATTTAACTTATATGCAGAATACATCATGGGAAATGCTGAACTGGAAGAAACACAAGCTGAAATCAAGATTGCTGGGAGAAATATCAATAACCTCAGATATGCAGAGGCCACCACCCTCATGGCAGAAATTGAAGAGAAATTAAAAAGACTCTTGATGAAAGTGAAAGTGGAGAGTGAAAAAGTTGACTTAAAACTCAACATTCAGAAAACGAAGATCATGGCATCTGGTCCCATCACTCCATGGGAAATAGACGGGGAAACAGTGGAAACAGTGTCAAACTTTATTTTTTGGTGCTCCAAAATCACTGCAGATGGTGACTGCAGCCATGAAATTAAAAGACACTCCTTGGAAGGAAATTTATGACCAACCTAGACAGCATATTCAAAAGCAGAGACACTACTTTACCAAAAGAGGTCCGTATAGTCAAGGTTATGGTTTTTCCTGTGATCATGTATGAATGTGAGAGTTGGAATGTGAAGAAGGCTGAGTGCCAAAGAATTGATGCTTTTGAACTGTGGTGTTGAAGACTCTTGAGAGTCTCTTGGACTGCGAGAAGATCCAACCAGTCCATTCTGAAGGAGATTGGCCCTGGAATTTCTTTGGGAGGAATGATGCTGAGGCTGAATCTCCAGTACTTTGGCCATCTCATGCGAAGAGTTGAACCACTGGAAAATAATCTGATTCTGGGAGGAGTTGGAGGAAGGAAGAGAAGGAGACGACAGAGGATGAGATGGCTGGATGGCATCACTGACTCGATAGACATGAGTTTGAGTGAACTTTGAGGGTTAGTGATGGACAGGGAGGTCTGGCGTGCTGTGATTCATGGAGTTGCAAAGAGTCAGACACGACTGTGGGACTGAACTGAACTGAACTGATGCCTACTGCATTATAGTTCTTTGAGTATTGCAAGCTCTATTCTCTTCCACTTTCCAACTGGATTTTCACTAATTCTTAACTATTTAAAATCTGATTGTACAACTTCTATGCCTCATCTCTTCCACCATGAAACAGAAACATTTGAAGGACAAAAAACATCTTTTGTCTTTTTCTTACACTTTCTTCATTGACCATACAGTGGCAAACAAAGGATTATGTCTTAATATTTGATAACTATATGAATACATGAATGAATGGATTAATGGATAAATGAATGTCACTTTACCCAAAAAATTTGTAGTGAGTGAGTTAAATCTTATGTTGGTTGATAAGGAGTCTGGGGATCTCAAGGAGGTGAGAAATATAAATTTTTTTTCAACATTCCTTTGTCTAAGTCACATAAGACTTTTTCCCTAAATTATGTTATTATGATAATAATCTTTATGACTGATTTTTAAGTCCAGAGCTAATGATTACATAACAAAACAACTCACTTTGTTCAAGAGTATGTTTTTCCTTAAGCTCTGTGCTAATGTTTAGGTAACAACAATGCATCTTGCTCGAGGACAAGTTTCTCCTCCTTAACAACAACCTTCTGACTAAGCTTGTTATCTTAAGGTGTATGCGATGGCAATGGGCCTGGTAAGACCTTTGTATTGTTAATTCTACTCTTGCTAGTTTAAGATGCATGTTGTAGGAGCGAGTCTGGTAAAAGTATATAAGGCCTTGATAAGACTAGAGTGGGGCACTCTCTGTCCCCTTCGGATGTCTATTTCAGAAGCTATCTTCTGTCCTTTTTATATATTATAACAAAACTGTGCTACACAAAGTCTCTGAGTCATCAAGCCTCATCCCTGGTCCCACAACTAAATCTTCTTCAGAGATCATCAATCTGACATCTTTCACTCTGTGCTGTCAGTAGCTTTGGGTCAACTTGCAATGTTTCTTTCCTAAGCAGTATGATATCAAAGAGTGTCTCATATTCTATTTGATCCAAGTCTTACAATATATAAATTATAGGTAGCAGGGACAGGTAGTAAATCTCTACTTGCTTCTGTTTCCCATCTGTAAAATGAAGGTACTAATACTAAGAACTCAGAGAATTTGAGGATTAACTGAGCTAATGCTTGTTTAATGCTAAGCCTATTGCTGACACATATTAAGTACTCAATGCTTGTTACCTATAAGTAGTTACACCCACTCCACTTTCTTTCCTGTGGTTTTTAAACAAGTTCATCACTTGTCTCATATCCTTTCTGTGTAGACTTTCAGTTTTGAGGGATGAGATTATGCCTTCAATGAAACGCAGGGTCCCATGAAACAGGAAAACCAAAACTTGTGGTACAGTCTTAAATTAAATACTCACTCATTCTCCTTGCATTACTTAGCACATCAGTTCATTTCAGTTCAGTCACTCAGTCATATCCGACTCTTTGTGACCCCATGAATCGCAGCACACCAGGCCTCCCCGTCCATAACCAACTCCCGGAGTTCACTCAGACTCATGTCCATCAAGTCAGTGATGCCATCCAGCAATCTCATCCTTGGTCGTCCCTTTCTCCTCTTGCCCCCAATTCCTCCCAGCATCAGAGCCCTTTTCAATGAGTCAACTCGTCGCATTAGGTGGCCAAAGTACTGGAGTTTCAGCCTCAGCATCATTCCTTCCAAAGAAATCCCAGGGCTTATCTCCTTCAGAATGGACCGGTTGGATCTCTTTGCAGTCAAGGGACTCTCAAGAATCTTCTCCAACATCACAATTCAAAAGCATCAATTCTTCGGCACTCAGCCTTCTTCACAGTCCAACTCTCACATCCATACATGACCACAGGAAAAAAACATAGCCTTGACTATACTGACCTCTTTTGGTAAAGTAATGTCTCTGCTTTTGAATATGCTGTCTAGGTTGGTCATAACCTTTCTTCCAAGGAGTAAGTGTCTTTTAATTTCATGGTTGCAGTCACCATCTGCAGTGATTTGGGAGCCGAGAAAAATAAAGTCTGACACTGTTTCCACTCTTTCCCCATCTATTTCCCATGAAGTGATGGGACCAGATGCCATGATCTTCGTTTTCTGAATGTTGAGTTTTAAGCCAACTTTTTCACTTTCCTCTTTCACTTTCATCAGGAGGCTTTTTAGTTCCTCTGCACTTTCTTAGCACTTAGTAGCTCATAAATGTTATTTCAGGGGACTGTGCTAGCTGTGGAAATCAGATCACTGCTCAAAAAGTTTTGAAATTTAGTGGTGCAATAGAAATATTAGTAAGTAATGAAAACAGTGTATCAGCTATGAATAGGACAGAGAGGTAGACAGCATGGTGAATGGAGGGCAAACTTGGTAGAAGCAGAGAAGGAATCTTTTGAAAATTTTCAATTTTCACCTTTCAATTAGTTCCATGGATAACTTAAATCTGATGAGAATGGGGAGAGTAGTGACTCAGAGAAAGCTAAAGGAATGTTTAAAAAAATATGAAGGAGGAAAGGACAAACTGTGTCATTTAGATTGAGGAATGGAAACTATCTATGACTGAAAAAATAGTCAACAAAGTTTTTGAAGCCAGGAATTAAAATCCTACCCTGAGACATACTAACCATGTGGCACAGGTGAGTTAGTGATTCATTGTTCCTTGAGAGGAAACTATCTCTTTAACTAAAACTTCAAGAGTAAATCATTGCCTCTTTGTTTAAAGGAAGCAATTAAATTACCTACATAAATGATGTTTGCCAATCACTTTGGCACTTTCAGAATCCTGTTCATGCCTGACCTGCCCAAGACATACATGTTCACCAAGAAGACATTGGTTAGAGCTCTGGATTTTGAAGAGGAAATGGTTTCAGTATTAAAGAAAAGGAAAACATAAAATTGAATGCTCATGAAATTTCAAGTTGAAATATCTTGTGTACCTGCATGGAGTTCTTAGGGAAATTAGAGATTCGAAATTATTTAGAATAAGACTGAGGCATACTATTGACTTTCTGAACCCAGATGTCCCAGTGAATCTCGTGTGGGTTTATTCCCAATGTCATCTTCATGGCTACTGCTGCTAAGTCCTTCTGAGACTTGCTTTAAGAGCAGGTCTCTACCTCTTATATTCTGCTAAAAATATGATTGCCTTCTCAGTTTAGAGTGGATCAGTGAACTTTCTTAATCATAGATAGAGAAAATAGATGCATACCCAAACCAATATTAAGCCTCTGTGTTTCTACTTCCTATTTTTAGTTGAAAGGACATTTTATTAAAGTCTTAATCTTATGCCAACAATTTTCACTTTGTTTTCTCAAAATATGTACATGCAATCCTTCCTGTTTTCAGTGTCAGTTTCAAATACAACTAATTTCGTGGACAACAGAGTTACTGAAATATTGATCTTTATGAACAATATTTTACAGAGCTGTCACTGTTGCAAAAGAATCAAAATAGGCAAACATTCCACTCCCCACAGACATGTCCTCAGATATAGAATGGGACTGATTCTAGTACAAGAGATATTATCATTGGAGGCAGGCAATCTAAAAACCACTTGAATGTGGATTTGTTTATTTCTTTGGAAGATTCTGTGTCAGTCATTTAGTCATTTCAGTTGTGTTCAACTCTTTGTTACGCTATGGACTACAGCACACCATGCTTCCCTGTTCATCACCAACTTCCAGAGCTTAATCAAACACTTGTCCATCAACTCAGTGATGCCATCCAATCATCTTGGCCTCTGTCATCCTCTTCTCCCCTGTCATCAATCTTTCCCAGCATGAGGAAAATCAGTTTTAAATATTCATTGGAAGGACTGATGCTCATACTGAAGCTCCAATACTTTGGCCACCTGATGCAAAAAGCTGACTCATTGGAAAATATTTTGTGTGGGCACATTGTTTTTATTGAAAATCTGTGATTTTAACAACCTGTCATCATTTTCTCATGAGACTTAGAACAAAGCATTTGGGAAACTTGAAAAAATATTCTTACAGTGAATTCTTGCAGAGTTTATTTTTTATGCTTTTTTTCTGGGGAAACCTTTCACTTGTAATAGAATGTCCTATGAAATTCATCTAGACCGGTGGATTCTTTCTTTGAACAGTCTCACAAACACTTAGCTGGAGGAGGAAATGGCTCCCATTTCAATATTCTTGCCAGTGAAATTCTCATGGACAGAGAAGCCCACTGGCTACATCCATGGGATTGCAAAGAGTGAGAATCAACTTAGTGACTGAGCACACACACTACACAAGCATTTAACACTTGATATGAGGAGCAATTTTCCTTTCTCTTTTTGATTTTACAAATATTTTTGTAAGTTTTAGGATACTTTTCTTTTTCCCTCCGTACTCCATTGGCAGCTCTGCTTACAAACTGTTGAAGAAATGCGAGCTTCATGCAGATCCAACTTGTCCCATTAGCATGCTTCTGTTTTCAGAAGCCCATTTCATGCTCTACTCTCATTGTCTTGAAATGCTTGATAGTTTTTGAACAATGATTGTGAACATTTTCCTTTGTACTGGATCTTGTCTATGGTATATAATATCCTAGTTCTAAGTTTAACAATTTGTAGATTTCTAATGATACAGTGGAAGTGACAAATAGATTCAAGGGACAAGATCTGATAGTCAGAGTGTCTGAAGAATTATGGACAGAGATTCCATAGTACAGGAGGCAGTTACTTTTTCTTTTTCCCCAAGAAAGAGAAATGCAACAAGGCAAAAGTTTTAGGAGGCTTTACAAATAAGTCAGAAGAGAAGTGAAAGACAAAGGAGAAAAGGAAAGTTTTACCCATGTGACTGTAGAATTCCAAAGAATAGCAAGGAGAGATAAAAAAGTGTCTTCCTAAGTTAACAGTGCAAAGAAATAGAGAAAGCAAAAAAAAAAAAAAAAAAGAGGAAGCCAAAAATTGGGAAAGACTACAGCTATCTTTAAGAAAATTAGAGATACAAAGGGAACATTTTATGCAAAGATGGGCACAATAAAGGACAAAAATGGTAAGGACCTAACAGAATCAGAAGCTTTTAAGAAGAAGTAGCAAAAATACACAGAAGAACTGTACAAAAAAGGTCTTAATGACTCAGATAGCTATCATGGTATGATCACTCACCTGGAGTTAGACATCCTGGAGTGTGAAGTCAAGTGGGCTTTAGGAAGAATTACTATGAACAAAGCTAGTTGAGGTGAAGAAATTCCAGCTGAGCTGTTTCAAATCCTAAAAGATGATATTTTTAAAATGCTGCACTTAAAAGGCCAGCAAATTTGGAAAACTCAACAGTGGTCACAGAACTGGTAAAGGTCAGTTTTCATTACAATCTCAAAGATGGGCAATGCCAAGAAATGTTCAAACTGCCACACAATTAAATTCATTGGCACCCCACTCCAGCACTCTTGACTGGAAAATCCCATGGACACAGGAGCCAGGTAGGCTGCAGTCCATGGTGTTGCTGAGAGTTGGACACAACTCAGTGACTTCACTTTCATGCATTGAAGAAGGAAATGGCAACCTACTCCAGTGTTCTTGCCTGGAGAATCTCAGGATGGCGGAGCCTGGTGAGATGCCATCTATGGGGTCACAGAGTCAGACACGACTGAAGCGACTTAGCAGCAGCAAGTTAATATTCAAAATCCTTCAAGCTAAATTTCAAGAGTATGGGGACTGATAACTTCCACATGCACAAGCTGAATTTATAAAAAGCAGAGGAACCAGAGATCAAATTGCCAAGATCCATCAGATCATAGAAAATGCAAGGCAATTCCAGGAAAAACATATATTTCTGTTTCATTGACTATGTCAAAACCTTTGACTGTGTAGTCACAACAAGCTGTGGAAAACTTTCAAACAGATAAGAATACCACAAAACCTTACTTGACTCCTGAGAAATTTGTATGCAGATCAAAAAGCAACAGTTAGAACTGACATGGAACAGCAAACAGGTTAAAAATTTGGAAAGGAGTATGATAAAGCTGTATATTGTCACCTTGTTTATTTAACTTATATGCAGAGTAAATCATGCAAAATGCTGGACTGGATGAAGCACAAGCTGAAATTGCCCAGAGAAATAACAATACGCTCAGATATGCAGGTGATATCACTTTTATGGCAGAAGACAAAGAGAAACTGAAGGCCTTCCTGATGAAGGTTAAAGAGAAGAGTGAAAAAAACTGACTTAAAACTCATATTCCAAAAGCTAAGATCATGCCTTCAGGCCCCATCACTTCATAGTAAATAGATGGGGAAAAAATAGAAACAATGACAGATTTTATTTTCTTGGGCTCCAAAACCACTGTTGGTAGTGACTGTAGCCATCAAATTAAAAGATCCTTGCTCCTTGGAGGAAAAGATTTGACAAACCTAGACAATATATTAAAAAGCAGCAACATCACTTTGTCAACAGTGATCCATATTGACAATATTATGGTTTTTCCAGTAGTCATTTAGAGATGTTTGAGCTAGATCATAAAGAAGACTGAGTGCTGAAGAACTGATGTTTTTGAATTGTGGTGCTAGAGAATCCTTTTGAAGGGTCCCTTGGACAGCCAAGACATCAAACCAGTCAATCCTAAAAGAAATCAACATTGAATATTCATTGGAAGGACTGATGTTGAAGCTGAAGGTCCAAAACTTTGGTCACCTGATACTAAGACCCTGAAGTTGGGAAAGATTGAGGGCAGGAAGAGAAAGGATTGACAAAGGATAAGATGGTTGGGTGACATCGTGGACTCAATGGACATGAGTTTGAGCAAACTCAGGGAGATAGTGAAAAACAGGGAAGCCTGGCATGCTGCAGTCCATGGAGTCATAGTGTCAGACATGAATAAGTGACTAAACAACAACAAATATTTATATATGTATAAATGTTATGTTTTGTTATTCTATCATCTTATTGGCTGAACCATTCTTTAAAATCTGTAGTGCTTTGAAATTTTGGCTCAGATGGTAAAGCGTCTGTCTACATGTGGGAGACTTGGTTTCGATCCCTGGGTAGGGAAGATTCCCTGGAGAAGGAAACAACAACCCACTCCAGTACTCTTGCCTAGAAAATCCCATGGATGGAGGAGCTCGGTGCAGGCTACTGTCCATGGGGTCGCAAAGAATTGGCATGACTGAGCAACTTCACTTTCTTTACACGTGATTTTATATATTCTCATAACAACTCCTTTTTCTGCTAATGCTGTATTGCCTTCCCCTGCTTCCCTCTCCCACTGGTAGTTTATCTATATCTGTGCCTCTGGTTCTTTTATTTTTACTTCACAATATTGTTATTTTTTTTTATATTCCACCTATATGTGATATCACACAGCATTCCTTTTTGTCTCTTTCTGCCTTATTTTAGTAGTTTAATGCCCTCCAAGTGCATCCATGCTGCCATAAACAGCTGCACTCACATACAATAAGTCCTTCACACATGAACTTTCAAGTTGTGAACTTTCAAAGATGTGAGTGTGCGTTCACATGTCCAGTCACGTCAGTTAGTTCACATGTCTGGCCTACTTTATGTGTGTACATCCTCTACCGCTGACTGTGCTTTTGTGTACTCTGCTATACCATACTGCAGAGAGTACACTGGTATAGTATCTTTATTTCAAGTCAAAGACGTCTGGAAGCAACTGTAAACACACTGTGACGTGAAGTACACTTCAGATACTCTCCACTTATGCCTACTTACTTACAGGTGATTGTTAACAATGTTCCATCTCAATCAGACACACTTCGTGGTCTTGGCTCTGCAAAGGGGAGGAGGGAGCAATAGTTATTTCACTGCTCTGCTGTGCCTGGATGGTTCCAGTTGCCAAAAAAGGGGGACAGAAAAACACCTCTGAGACACATTCTCAAGTTCAATTTAATCTGTGATAATCCCAGTAATGTTAACCTCTGATTCTTGTATTTAGTCTGCAAGTGACCCATGATCCAGAAGGATGGTGATTCAATGATCCTTTCAGCATCCAGAAATATTGAAGCCAGAAATGCATATTTTACTGCAGCATTTATTGAATAACTATCATGTGATACCCTGGTGTAAGTAAGGGATGAAAAACAAATTTTTACTCAGATTTTTTAACTAAAGAGAATTTAATGGAACAAATTTATAAAGAGAATGCAGTCAGAGTTAAAGAAATCAGTCCAAGAAATTGAAGTATCTATGGCTAAGTCTAGAATGCAATTTTAGTCCCAGACCTGAAGAGGACTACTGTCAGGAGTCTAGTGAAACTATATCCAGGAAAAATGTCCCAGCCCACCTTCTCAACCCACACCTCAGCAGGAATTTTCTTTGACAAGATGCAGCTGCCCTAGCACTTCATTATGAAACTGGGAGGAAAATGGAAAAGAAATTTGGATACTCTCCTCTTACTCTCACCTGTGTTATTCTCTTGATTTCTCCCATTGCCCAAACTCAAAACTAGTTACCCTATGGGCTCTATTGATGGAATCTAAGGATTAAACTATGAGTGAACAACAACAAAAAAGTTGTAGAGAAAAAAGACAATAGATCTGGATAGGGTAGACTGATAAAGGAAGAATCAGCAGCACATTTATATTATGTCTACCCACATTATTCCCATTGGTATGTGTTTATTATTGTAACTACTAAAGTATAAGAAAGAAGGATCAGAATCAGGAAATAAATAGTCCAAATACAACAAAAGTTGTCTGATCATCCGATGGTTGACTTCTGTAATGAACTCTTCCATCTTGTTTCTTGTAAACTGGAGAACTTAATGTGTTCCCCAAGTCAAATCTCAAAATATCAAGACATTTAGGCATAAATTAAAACAAATAATGGATCCCATTGCTTCACCATTTCAGGCGATTTTATTCCCTGATGATACTGGGGAGTGGCAAGAAGTTATGTCCTCAATGGACTTAAGATTATTAAAAGAGTAAAAAAACTTGTTTATAGTCTAAATGATTTTATGTAAGAAATAGCTGAACCCTGGGGAGCTGATTCCTCTGTGACAATAATGGTAACTCCTTAGTTTTTTCACTTCCATGTGGTCACTGGGAAATCACTCTTCTTTCACAGGTAGGACTAGTTATTATTAAAATATTTTGGAATGGAAAAATAAGTATTTTAATCAAAAGAATAAAGTCATGGCCTGAAGCCTGTTCTCACAAAATAGCAATTTTTTTAACAGTTCTTAAATGAATTTTAATAGAATTTCTAGATTAATGTAGGGAAGAACAGTACATATTTAGAATAAGTGCAATTGAAGAAACATCCTTCACTGAATGTTGCATGGAAATCACTATTATTTTATAAGCTAGGCAAATTTTTTTAAAAGTAATTAACCTGCAATTAAAATAAATAAATAAACAAACAAGAAGCTATTTTTCTTCTTTTTCTCTATAATGGTGATGAAAGAAGAATTAGCTGTGCTTAGATCATCAGATAAGTATTTACTGCTTATTGAGTACTTTCTGCTATGAAAATGAAAAAAAAAAAAAGTGAACGTGGTAGTCCTTCACTCATGTTTAACTTTTTGTTACTCCATGAACTGTAACTCACTGGATTCCTCTGTCTATGAAATACTCCAGGCAAGAATACTGGAGTGGGTAGCCACTCCTTTCTCCAGAGGATCTTCCCAACTCAGTAATTGAACCTGTGTCTCCTGCACTGCAAGCAGATTCTTTACCATATGAACTACCAGGGAAGCCCACTTTCTGCTTTCCTGCCCCTCTAATCATTAAATTTCACCTGATGAAGGTGATGTGCTCCCCTTCAAAGAAAAGGATGTCATAAACACATGCATCAAATATAAGACACAATTCAGCTTGTGAAATGCTATCAGTTCAGTTCAGTTCAGTTCAGCCACTCTGTCGTGTCTGACTTTTTGAAATCCCATGGAATGAAGCATGCCAGGTCTACCTGTCCATAACCAACTCCCACAGTCTACTCAAACTCATGTCCATTGAGTATGTGATGCCATCTCCATCAGTGCCATTTCAGTAGGTGAAATGCTATAATGTAACTTAAATTCAGGCATTGCTTCTAAATACTGGCCATTTCTTTCACTTCTCTCTGAGTTTTTCTTGCCCAATTTTATAAGATACTTTGTTCTGTTTTTGAAAAGAAAGGTCATTAAAAAAAAAAAAAAAAAAAAAAAAAAAAA